>SCLD01095399.1:0-11769 GCA_004367895.1 Oikopleura longicauda | reverse complement strand
CAAAGCTATGTTGGATAAATATGCCACCGATTCATTCATTATTGAGCTTGGAGCAATACCTGATAATCATGATATTAGAGTTGAATTTTCTTATTTTATGGAGTTACGAAAAGTTAAAGACGAAAATGAATTTGAAACTCACAGGAATTATTTTCATCAAAATTATTTTTCCTCAATTTCGTTCGGAAATTTCTTGAAAAAGATAAAGATTACATATTCCAATGGTTCACAAGCAGCGTTATGTTCCAAACTCACGTGTCTCACGACATGGTTATGCATTAGATGGTACTCCACAGCACAATGATCATCAAAACAATAATGCTTCGTCATTTACTATGAAATTCTATCTCAAGGAACGTCATAAGTTTTATGATATAAACTGTTTATAAATATATGTCAAGATTTTTTATAAGTTATAATTTTAAGAGATAAATTATAACGATAAAAGTGTAATCCCGAAGCTGCCCGAGTGAATGGCAAGCTGGAAGCAACCGACACAGATGGGCAACAAATGAAACGAAATATTAAACATAAGAAATGGAGTTATTATGTCGGGGACTTTTAGAAAAAAAAACTTTGAATGGGCTAACGGCGGGGATAACTAAATAATTTCAAGTTAGCGTGGCAGATGGGTAATTGATGACGATCAGTTGAAGGACTATCAAGAAGACATTGAACTGTACATCGATACACCTACAGTCAATTGCTCATCTGATTTAATAAGCCATTCTAGCAGGAATATTTCAATACATGTTTGTATCTTCCCCTTTGCAGCATGTAAGGGGGTCACACACTAGAGTGAAATACCCGGTATTGAACTTGCACACATTAAAATGAAACATTTTCATCTTATTTTGCATTCCACTCTAATCTGTGCAGGTTCAAGACCAATTGTTACACTCTATTGTGTCACCCCCTTTATCTTACGATTATTTTTGACGATGCTATAACATTACTGATTTACCGAAAAGTTTTGATATCTGCGAGCTCAAAGATGGAAGCAAAAAAGCGATGTTACTTTTGGATCTAAAGCCAACACTCTTCAATATTGAACAAATCGAATGTTCGTATCGAAAAGAAATCATTTGTGTTGTTGATAGATCAGGATCAATGAGTGGGACAGCCATGAGAAATGCCAAAGAAGCCTTGAAAATGTTTATCAGATCTCTTCCGTGTGAGGATATCTATATTAACATTTATTCATTCGGAAGCAAATTCAGTTTGGTTAAAATCCTTTGATTGTATAGACGATCAGAAATTAGAATGACCCACACCGTCTTGAACTTGCACACATTCGATTGACCCACTTTGCATGCATACGAAAATCAAGAACAAGTGGTTCACTATTATGTGCACAAGTTCAAGACCGGTTGGGTCTCTCTAATGTGTAGCCTCTCTTCTTTTTAAACAATAGCTGCTTGAGATACTCTCGTTAATATTAAATAACTTAATTTGCGGTTAGTTCACTGTGGTCAGAAAGTGAACCGTATTCAGAAGAAAATACACACATCCTTATCAGACATATTGACGAAATGAGCGCCAATTATGGTGGAACAGAAATTCTCGAACCGCTAAAGCGTAAGATTTTTGTATATAAAGATAGAATAATCGTCCTAGAAACACTTCGCCAGGGATGTAAATCCTACAGATAGACCGGTATAAAGAACATGAAACTGGAAAGGAGGTCACACATTAGAGTGGAACTGTTCCACTTGAACAACCGGCCTTGAATTTAGTCATATAAGCGTGGATTTGACCCCCCCCATATACAGAATCGATGAAATTTTGATGAAAATTACCATTCAGAAATATTCGAGAGTTTACCAAATAAGACATCAATGAGGGATATTTTCCTTTTCACAGATGGATCAGTGGCAAATACAAATCAAGTGCTTGAGCTTTGTAAAAAACATAAGAAGCGAAATAGAATTTTTGGTATTGGCATCGGAACTGGCTGTTCGACAGGTTTTGAAATCATCACTTAATTTGCATAGTGGTGAAAGTGTCCAAAAACCTCAGTACCCGACAACTCTCAGTCAAATTCAAAAAACACAATTTTCTCAAAAAAAAACAAAAAATATTTCCCAAAAAATCTCTCAGTTTTCTAAAAAAAAAACTCTCAGACTGAGTTGTTGGATACTGAGTTTTATGTGAGAGTTTTATGTGAGGCTAATTTTGGGCCAAAATTTTTTGCACCAATGACGTTAATTCTAGCATTGGTCGACGGAATATCGTCAGAAACTGGAGGCAAAGCAATTTATGTCAAGTGTGAAGATCGGATGGAAACTAAAGTCATGCAAATTGCTGATTTTTCGTTCAAACCAACATTAACAATGACAAGTATTGAATTTAATATTAGCTCCGAGGTGAGTTTCATAAGAAAATTGGTCATATGAACAAAATATTTATTCAGTTCATAACATGAAGAAAGACTCATTTATCACTTTGATATCCCTCATGATAATTTTCAACAGTTTCTCGCTTCAAAAACTCACAATGGCGAATTGACTTTTAAAATATTCCTCAACTGGCTTTCAAGTTGCACGTCAAGCAAATCTACAAGTCAAGGTATTACATAAATTGAAAAAGGGCCAGTCCGCCAGGGACTGTTCTTGAGAGTCTTTGGACCATGGATATGCATAGGTTGAAGTTCAACCGTTGAACTCTTGGGTAAAACCTCATTCTTTTTGATAAAGAATTCGAAAAATCTTCTCAAACCTTTGCCCGCCCATGCAGACGCCAACACAAATCCTTCAAATCCTTTATTAATTGCGAAAATTCTAGTTTGCGGTCAAAATCGATATGATTTTTCATCATTTTTATGCTCATTTTTATGCTCATTTTTATGTATTTATATCAAAAAAAATAGACATCTATACCCCCGGTCCGGGGGCCCCGGATAGATATGCATTGGTAGATTTCAGACGTGCATCTGTTTAGTGCATCTTATTTATAGCCATAATTTGAGCCCTCTACGTATTGCGTGGGCGGATATATTCATAAAAATAGTCTAATGACTTTTCGGGGAATTTTTTCCTGTGTGCATTTATTCGACTATTTTTGCGAATATCTCCGCCGACGCGATACGTAGGAGGCTTAAATTAAGGCTGTACGAGTTATTTTTGATGACAAATAAGATTCACTAAAAATTTTTCGAAATTTTCGAAATTCCGACTTTCCTAATTTTCTCGGAATAAAGTCTGAAATCTATCATTGAATAGAATCGACTCTTATAAAACAGTTTCAGAGATATCAAACGATTCGGGGCCAGATACAACAGCAAACACTGTCACACATTCAATTCCGATTCCATCCGTTATAGACTGTTCAACAACGTCAAAAACAGTTCATGGTCTTTATGCTGAACTTTGTGCAAAAAAAATCCGAAGCATCGAAAAATCAGGAAATTTTGGCCTCTAGATAAAGTGTTTCACTCTAATATTTCACGCCCTATAGCAAAACAGAGAACTTAAACTTGAAAAGCATCTAGTTATTTGGTGATGGATGGAGCCGATAAAAATGAGCTCATTGACTGGTCAAAACGAGGAAATATATTGACAAGGTTGACATCATTTGTGGGAATATCTCAAAAACAAAATCAAGTCAGTTTCATGACGAGTTCAAGCGTACATGGGTCGATCCTAAAGGCTGACCATTTCGAACAATGTATCACAGAAGCTAGGATGAAAATGGGTCACTCCAAAAATTCTCACATCGGCTGCTTTGGCCCTTTGCGAGGGGGCCTTAGGGTATATCGGCCGCTATTACCCGAAAAACGTTACTATCATTTTTAGATCGGCTGCTTTAGCGAAATCATTGTCCACTTTAAGGACGAACATCGGCCATTTTCGACATCGGCCATTTTCAGCATCGGCCATTTTCGACAACTACATCGGACACTCATGGGGCCGGGAAAATGCCATAATTCAGTGATTTTTTTTTTTCAATTTTTCGAGGCGGGAGTTTCTACGGGAGATGCACATTGGCCTGACCTGGCTTCTAACTTTCATCCTGGCGGAAGACGAGGAAGGTTCGGAAGCTAATAATATCGAAATTCATAAAATGATAATCAATATGGCAGATTTAAATGGATCAATTGGCGATTTACAGGCGTTTAAAGAAGTTTTGAAATTTATCAGTGGTAAAACTTCGGACTGCGTTTTTCTCAATCTGGAGGGCTTTGCGAACGGACAAATCAAAGTTTCCGAACGCGTTCTCTTGACAACATTGGCAATTTATATTCTTGAACAGGACGGATTCGATTTCGCCATTGAATGGAAGATGTGGAAAAAGAAAGCGATCTCATATCTGAAGCGAAACGGGGGCCTGATTGATCTAATTTACCCGAAATAACCACATTTGACTGGAATATATATAATAACTTTTTGTTGAAAAAAAATAAAAACGAAGAATTTAGATTTAATTAATTTTGAAAGATTCCACGATGGAACATAAAGAAGGGGATGATCCACTTGTTAGGACATTTGGAATAGAACCGAAAATATGGACATCAACAACGATGTCCATGACAGAGAAAAAATCAAAGTTTAGAGAAATGGAACTTAAACATGAGGTAAAAAAATCATGTTCATAAATATAAGAGGGTCACAGATAAGAGTGGATCACCCGTTGTTGAAATTGTTGGAACTACAACTCCGGGTGTTTCACTCTAATGTGTGACCTTATGTAAATTATACGGTGGAGACACTGGGTGGACTACTCAAACGAGTTGGTTAGCAAGAACAAGAATCACTGCATCACAGATCCCCAACCGAGACATTAAAGCGTAGGGTGGCAGTGCAGCAGTTTTAAAACTTGGCGGATGATAAAAAATGTGATAGTAAAGACAAAAAGTAGTGCGCACTGAACAGGATTCGAACCTGCGCGGGAAGATCCCAAGTGATTTCTAATCACTCGCCTTAACCACTCGGCCATCAGTGCTTGGAAATCATCGCAAGTTTAGACAACCTAGACTCCATCATTTGATGCTAAGCAGTCTTACATATGGTCTTACATGTAGCAGTCTTACATGTAGCCTAGTAGGAGGGTACAATAATTAAAGTAACCTAATTCGAGTGACCTACTCGGTCCTGAACTTGCATACATTAGAGTGATCCGGTTGGTCTTTAACTTACACACATTAGAGCGATCAACTTTACATGTATAATAAAACGAAACTTTCGTAACGAAAGCAGGTCATTCTAATGTGTGCAAGCTCAAGACCGGCTAGGTCATTTTAATGTGTGACCCCCATATGATTCGCATGGGGTGGTCACTTATTCCAACAAAATTTTTTAGAGAAATATCGCGGAACTAAAGCAACGAAACAATATTATTTATCATTATCCCTGTCAAGTATGGATCCTTATTTTTATATTCCCATTTGTTGGGTTATACAGTCCAAGGTTAGAAATCACGTTTTTTTGTAAACGATTCGCACGATTTTCACGAAAAAAAATGTCGTGCAGGATTTTCCAGGTTGATAAACAAATTTTGATGCATTTTTGAAGTCTAAGCAAAAATAGTAAAAACGGTCATTGACTCCAAATGATATAGCTTGGTGAAATTTTCGAATTTAGGCCAATTAATCAAAAGTTATTAGGACTGAAATTTCGGCCGTGCATGGCTTTTTTGCATAATCGCATGACAAGATTTTTGTCGTGATTTCGAACCCTCTTCAAGTCTGTTTCTCTCACGAAAAGTTATAAAATACCAAACTATGTTCGAATGGAAAGCTAAGCTGCTTACACTGAAATTATACAGGACTTTAATCTTAGGATATTTCATGGCACTGACAGTTTCTGGTCTTATTGACATCACCTGAAGCAGTTTTTGATGATGATTTCGAATATGGTATCAAAGTTTTTATGGAAAAAATTCCGTGCGCCTACTTGATGCCTCCACATGACCGAAAAACAAGTTTCAGCAAACCCACACAATTTTGAAAAACGCGGCGTAGGAGATCACTCTATGACAGCTTTTTCTGAAATATAATTTATACTGGTTCAAAAAACGTCTTATTCCTTGTCCGCATTTTGAATATACGTCAACATTTCGGTACCCATCTTTACAATGCATATGATCGAATTTTCAAATAGATGTCGCGTTTTAGATATCAGTTTTTTCGAAAATGTTTCTAGAACATGTGGAAAAATTTGAAAAATTTTTGAAAAGTAAAAATCAGTTTGAAAAATCGAAAAGCTGAAATGAGTGGTTTGACATCGGGTGCTCCGGAGCCAGGAATAAGGACGTATAACTCGCAAGTTAGAGTTGGAAACTGGAATGAAGATATTTGCCTGGAGGAGGATCTGTTAAAAGGTTGACATATCAAAATTTGACCTCTGATGACCTTTGATGATCGAATTAATTCAGACTTTTTGGAACGAAAGGAGAACGGCACATTATTAATACAAAAAAAGGCAAAACTGCGAGAATTATTCCTATCAGAAGTTGAACTAACAGAGAGTAAAGATGGTTATATCCATTTCGGCGACAAAATAATGATTATGAACCAAGGTTCGTACCTCAAACTACCTTCTAGGACATAAATATTTTGCAAAAATTCTTCCCCATCCACGCGTTTTCTCCCTCATCTTCTCCGCAAAACATTTCTGTCCCAGAGGGTACACGGATTCTAGAGAATTCTAAGCTTGGCATTTTTACTATTCAGGGCCAGAATCAGGTCAGGAACGTGTGCTGGCGATGTATGCTGAGGATAAAATAAATGGTGGTTTATCGGCATCAGATAATTTAAACCCATGTTCGAGAAATACTTTCACAATCCGACAGGTTGATCCCGCTGTTGAAGATGGAGAGCAACTCAGATATGGGCAAAAGTTTAAACTTGAGTCAATCGCCTCTCCTTCACATTATCTCAACTCAGAACATACCAGGTACATTTTTTCGGTTGGTTTTTGAGCTAGGGTGTGAACCATTTCGAGAAAAATCGGTAGTGTGTTTTTGGCATTACCTGAACCAGTTTTTCCTACTGGTTCTGAATATCATATTCAGAATATGGTATCAAAAGCCTCCCTATGACCAAAAACTGGTTTTAGCCAGCTTACGTTATTTTGAAAACACTACCGATTTTTTTCTCGGAATGGTTTGCAGAAAACTTAACACCCTATTAACACGCTAGTTTGAGTTTTTTTATATTTTATTTCATTAGGTTGGTAGCAGGAGGACGCAGTTGTAATCGCCAATCAGTATTCTTGAGTACGGAAGAGTCATCCAAGAATAACTGGGTTATTGATGCATACGATCCGCTTATGAGACTTGAATACGAAGATGGACCCGTCCCTCATGGAACTTCACTTATCATCAAACACGGCTTAACCGGACAGGTAAATAGGGGGGCCTCTTCTCGATAGCCAGAATATACAAATTCGAATTTAGTGTCTTTGTGCCGAAGAAAAGGCTCAGCGTACTCCATTCGGCTTGGAGAAAGATGTGAACGCTGCAACGATTCGAAAAATGCACCGAAATTATAGTTGATCATCACCGGAAAAGCAAAACCAAACTAACCAAAACTATACTAACTCATAACCGACAAGATTTCTAATAAATATCTCTTATATAGTAATTCAATTTAATTTTTCTCCATGTAATCCGTAATGCTGAAAAACGAATTTTTTCAGTGATTACCAGGTATCAAAATTGTTATGATTAAACCCACTGGTACGATTTCTGACCACTTCCGGTCATAACGGAAGTCATCAAAAGTGTCAGAACTAACCTTGTGTTCGTCTAATCAAAAACGCGTACGGAGTACAGGCTCATACGAACCTACGCAGAATAATAACTTTTTTTTGCGCCTTAAGTAGGGATTGACATGTCACATGTACAACCGCATTTTGGTGAATTTGATAGTATTCCAAATTTTCATTTTCATCACGTGTCAAAAATCTTATTTTCCGTAAAAATTCTAGAAAATCGACAAGAGATTCAACCATCTGATCAACCCATCTCGTCCCTGGTGGCATACAAGCATATCTGGATATAACTGAAGTGTTACCTGCAACAGACCCAAGATCATGGGTATATAGAGATGGATCACCAGTTACATGGTTCAATTGGCACAGCAGCGAGCCGAATAATCCAGCTTTTGAAAACAACATCGAACTTGGATATGGATCGGTGGCAGCCAATGACCAATGGTGGAATGATGTGGCTGGCAATAGAAATTATCAAAGACAAGTCATTTGCACTTATCTTTTGCCAGCCGGTGCTCAAAATAACTGTCCTTGGCTAAATAACTTTGAAGATTAAATACTAGTCCATAACTAGCGTCGTATTTGAGGATAATTCCAATAATGTCTTAATTGATGTCTTGTCACTTTATCCTGAAAATTATATGTCATGAATAAACAAAGTACGAACATATGGATTAATAAATAGGGACGATGCAGAAAGGAACCATCCGATTGGCGCTAATCCTTATTTGGAACTAAATCCAATGCTGATTTGGAACTGACCCTAACCCGAATTTGAATAGGGGTGCAGTTGAACGCTGAGGGTGAGATTTGGGTCAGGGTGCATGTTAGATTAGGGTGAAATTTGGATCAGGGTGAAATAAGGTTCAGGGTAAAATAAGGTTTGGGTTGACATTGGGGTCAGGGAACAGTTATTTAGGGTTTGGCGAATGCGTGGTCGTTCGCCAATTTATCACTTAGCCGTTCTTTGGGCCGTTTACTATCAAAAAATTGACACTGTCGGCGAACTGCCAATATTTGACCGTTCATTTAGTCCAGTCTCCTTTAAAATGTCATTTTAGGGTCATTTGGTTAAAAATAATCAATTCGTATTGGGACTGTTCAAAAACGTTCAAAAATTTCAGGAAAATGTGTTCCAGGCAAATATAAATCCGCCTATCTTGTGGGTGATATCCTGTACAGTTCCATGTCAAATAAGAACGCAACTATTAAAATGCTTATTACACGAAAAGTGTTGAGTCATTAAAAGGGAAAATCAAAATCTGGTTAGTGTCTGAGAGAAAACAATGCTAAAATACGTTTTGGTAGTTTTATTTGCCGCGTGGCTAAAGCGGTTTAGTCTGGCAATGGGACTCTTTTCGTCTTTCGTACCTAAGATGGGTTTTCAATCTTGAGCTGACTTTGTGATGGGTGAATGAGTCATCCAAGATAATTGCTAAGGATACACGCCTTTATTTGAAAACTTTTCTAAGGAAGGTGATTTTTCGGGCTTGAATTGTGAAAATCTGATTGTCGGACATGGAGCAGAGGATATTGCAATTACAAAAGATGGACTCGCCTTTGTTACTAGCGGACTTATGTACCCTCCATTCAGGCAAGACTTTGACCTTGAACCCTTAGTGAAAAAATTCCGGGCGGTCACCCAGGAGGATTTCCGGAAACTTTTTCCAGACTCTTGTGACGTCAATTTAAAATACGTCACGTGATGCAGATATTGAAGTCAAAAACAAAGCCCTCGAAAATTTGGGCCAAATTTTGACAATCCGATTTTTGGAAAATTTTCCCGGGGTTTGTCTATGGGTGGAAAGTCAAATCAATTTTAGTTTCATTCCGAAAGAAGGCCGAATCCATTTGCTCGATATGAAAGACAACTCAAGCGAATTGATCAATTTGGAAATTGTCGCAGACCATGATCTTAAATTGAATCCACATGGTATAGGCTCCGGGCTGTAATGATTTTTTTAAAGGTTGACGGGAACGGGAAGATTAAGAAGGTGGTAATGCTCTCGGGACCTATTTCTGAATAGAAATAACGGTATCGGGCGGGAACCGGGAAGCGAATTTTTTAAAATCCACGAGAACTAGCAAAGATGGTCGGATACTTATTTACGTAATAAATCATAAGTCCGATCTTTCTGAAGAATCAATTGAAAAGTTTGAATATCGAGACAATAAGGACCATATCTCAAATATAACATAGCCTCTATAAGTAAAATAGGGTGGCCGCACATAATGTAGAGTAAGTCACCCGGTTTTGTTTGTCAACCCAAATATAATTTCCGTGAATGATTTGATGCTGATTGGCGAAGACGAATTTTACGCAACCAATGATCATTACTTTGGATTCACGTCTAAAATTGTTCGATTCCTTGAAAGATTAAGTTTGGTTTTCGTTCCATGCAAAAACAAAATTTCGAACCGAAAAATTAATGTTTTTACCCAGATCACGTGATACCAAGGTCTCAGATTTTTTGAGATTTTTTGTCCAAAATTCACCGATAGGGTTTAATGCAAAGTGTCCGGGGAAAAAACGAAAAACTATAACTAAAGCATGATGTATTGGGGATCAATAGTTTATTGTAAGGAAAATCATTGCGAGTTAGCAACAAGCTACGAACTTGGATTTCCGAATGGTATTCTCAGGCGCGCGATGCCCCCCGATCAAAACCGGGCAATTTTCTTGCCATTCGCTGATTCTCGGTAGCACGGGAAATTTTCGATTTTTGACATCGATCTTTAGATTTTCAACTATTTTAAATTACAATTTAGAAGTAGAGAATTTAAATTGATAAAAAATGATACCGAGTTCATCTCTGAGCTCTAGAAATTTCGATTTGAAAAGAGGTTTCGAAACATTTGCGTGGGTGTTTGTGTAGGTATCCAGTGATTGTGTGGGCATCGGGTTAAGACGAGAAGTGAATGGCGAAGAAGAATTCTTGGTAGCTTCTGCCCTTGTCGACAAAATTCTGGTTTATAAACGGGAAGCTGGGAGCAACAAGCTCAAGTTAAAAAATGAAATTTCAGCAACTGTTGGACTAGACAATTTCTCAGTTGGTGATGATGGTTATATCTACCTTGCTGGACATGCTGAAGTCTGGGTAATAATTTTATAAGGCTACTGTTTTGCAGTGTTACATGTCACTTATATTTTAGAAATTCTTGGCAAAGTCATATTTTCCGAAATACGCACCGCCTTCAAGCTCCCAGATTGTTCGATTTTCAGGGACGTTTTTAATATTTACATACAAAATTCTACAATAAAATCCCAC
Source organism: Oikopleura longicauda (assembly GCA_004367895.1). Lineage (NCBI taxonomy): Eukaryota > Metazoa > Chordata > Appendicularia > Copelata > Oikopleuridae > Oikopleura > Oikopleura longicauda. Next base: position 788 of record SCLD01095399.1, on the reverse strand, counting down.
CGAACTCCCAACGTGATATTTCCACCGATACGTTTCTCATCTCAAATCAGACTCGAACAGATAAATCACCATAAAACTAAAATATAATAACGAAAAAGCTGATTCAAATAAAATCGAGTCGTTTTATTTTAACGATGGGCACCAGTTTGAATCATCATCCGTCACAGCCGTTTATCAAAAAAGAATTTTACTTGGTTCACCAACGATGAATTTGATGTACTGTCACTAATAAAAACATAAACTTTTTATAGACTATAAAAATGCTTTCTAATAGTAACATGACTTAAGTTATACTTAACTGCGTCGTCTTTTTCTCTTAATATGCGCATCGCCGTTTGTCGAAACTAAAAAGTGATCATCTTCGGCTCAATTCCGGTCAAACTTCCGGTCAGAATTTTATTTCGGGAAGTTCATTTTACCATAAGTTGGGTGTTTGAATTTCATGGGGAGTCCCTTCAGACATTTTTGTACTAGCTCCACTACAATAAAAAATATAAGCATACAAACACCCACATGGCAAAAAATTGCCACAAATTGGCACAACTGTTAAGCATACTTTGTAAATTATAGCGCTTGAACAGTTCAAATGGTCCGGGTCGGAGTCGTCTGAAGACCGGGTCGTATGGAGATGTGAAGGCACCATGTTTGTCAAAGATTTGAAAGTTTTAAATCATATCTGCATGTTGAACGGTCAAATATTTGAGTACACAAATACACTTCCGCAGCCGTGCAAATAATTCAAGTACCGATTCGTTACTAAAAACTTCAAAAAATAAAATAAATCACGT
>SCLD01095388.1:0-11777 GCA_004367895.1 Oikopleura longicauda | reverse complement strand
GCTAATCTCCAGTCAGTAATCAACGGCATCATGTGTTTCGGAGAGGCGACTAAGGTCATTGGCGCACAATTCCAAGTAGTCAAAGAAGGGTAAGTAGGGTGTTTCAGTGGAAGTGAGGTTGTTTAAAGAGAATGTGGTTTATTCAGTGTTCTCAGTTAATAATAGCTGTTATAGCCCAGAATTGGCTATAAAATACAATAAACTTTCAGCCGAGTGAACAATGTACTAGTTAGTTACTAAATGTTCTAGATTAGTTGACTCTCATCGAACATTGTTGATTGAATGATTGGTTAGTCAGAAAAAAGCAGTGTCTAATCCATGGATGATCCGGTAAACTTCGAGGATAAAGAGGAGGCCACCACTTGCTGTGCTTTTATCAAAGTAACAGGCACATTAATCGCAGATGCATGTATTTATGCCTATTATGGGGTTGAGCGGGATTGGGAAACGACAGAGGGGAAATATAAGAAGAATCCGTAAGTTTGAATTCGAAAAATTAATTGAAGTTAAATTGTTCAGCGCACTATCACGGAGAGAACAAAAACTGATAAACGAATCATTACACAAAGCAGTGGCCGGTTTCCACGATCCAACATTAGGCTGGACTGAAGGTGGCGATTTGGATGAGATTGAGCAACTAATTGAACAAGGGGCAAACCTTAACTATTTGGACGAAAACGGAAATAATGCATATCACGAGGCGTGTAACAAGGGACAGCTTGATAGTAAGTTCATACATTAATTTATAAGTTTAAAATAATTACTAAACTTTAGCCATCGAACTACTGCTTGACTATTTCCCCGAGGTGTTGAACCAGCGAAACAAATACAACCGAACAGTTGCCAGCATCAGTAAGTTTACTAACAATTATTTGGTACTAATTAAAACTTTCTATTTAAGCCGCCACCGGCAAGCATATGGAAGCATTCGCCTGGCTGGTTGCGCGTGGCCTTAACTTTTGGTTCGCGGCCCTGATTGAAATGGAGTGGACGGACGAGGAGGTTTGTCTCTGAACTGTTCATGAACAGTCGACTAACGAAGTATGTTTAAAGATACTGGAAACCCTTGATCGCGTCGACCAAATGGAGATGGATAAAAAGCTGCTTGACAGGACAATAATTGCCGATTATAACAAGCTTGCTCCCACAGTACAAACAGAGATTGTCAAGAAGAGACCAAAAATCAAACAAATTATACTTGACGCACGACGAAAATCCAAGTGAACGTCACAGCGTCACACATATCACATACCTGTGCAATTACTCTTGAAAACAAAATACATATTAATCTGACATTGAATGCTCGATTTTCTAATTGCATGTTAGACTTTGACTGTTTTTCAGTAAACCTTATTCTGAATCCGTTATTATTAAAACGTTTGTTTTAGCTGAGTCAAAAAATTTATGGTATGTGTTTTATTGTTGTCGCAAGTTTACTGCAGTCGTCATGAGCCCGTTTGCCTTAGACTGTATATCTTGCATATTGTCATGAATAGTTTAGAATAGGAATATGGCGAGTAGAGCGGTTGCTGATAGCGAGAGAGCGGATGACTTCCACGTTGGGTTGTAGTTGTTACATCCGTCATTGCCGCAGTAATTCAATTCCATTGTGCTGTTGACAGTTGTTCCCGGGATAACGCTGAACAATTATGATTATTTAATGACAAACAGACATATAATTACCCGTCAAAGAAAACCGACGTCGACGGATTGATACCGACTGTTGGCACCGTCTCAATACCGCTACTGCAGCCACGTTTGGCATATGTGTAGCGAACGTCACGTCCATTTTCATCACCGTCGTAGTTGGCAACCAGTGAGTAACATGACTTGGCATCAGTGGAGGCACAGGTTGATTTTTTGGAGATGGTTGGGTTTTGGAAGTCTTCGTTGATACGGAGGACGTTTTCGTGGTAACACTTTATGACGCGTTTTTCATCAGTGCAAACACATGTCAAACATTGATTCAAAGCTGAAAACTATCCTTTAGTCCATAGTCGACATTCCAAGCCATCTCCGTCTTGTCTGTTGCGTAGCCGGCTTTGGCCGTATCAGCCGGGTGCGTCATATAGCGCGCATTGATTGTGCCATATGTTCCATAATTCGCATTGTTCAATGCAACTGCCTTCCACGCCTCGGTCGGTTTTTTACTTGCGTAATTAGGGAGGTGCGATGATAGTGTCAAACTTGGATAATCATCCTGGCAGCCTCGATGCATTGTATACTCGTAAGTTGTCCCGTTCTGACCCAAATACTCGAGAGAGTACGCCAAGGCAAAGCATGCGGTGCATGATTTCTTTACTGATGGGCGACCCATTAGGCCATCGTACTTATCGAGTGACGTCGATGATGGGGCAAAGCACTCATGATCCGTGTTTTCATTGAACGCTCTGAATGGGACGTCTAACTAGTATCTGGGCATGTGTGTACTTGAAGACTTACTCTGGGCGAATGGAGTCGTCAATCAGCGGATTTCCGGGCACCGTTGCCTTGCACACGAAACAGTCCTCAGCGCGAGTAAGAGCGGCGATTACTGGCAACAGCTTCATCGTGTTATATTATTGGCTGGTATGGCTGACAGATACAAATCACCAAATCGCACGTTCTTTATAAAGGCCGTATATTGACACTTTCGCGATGATGAATGCCCACTAGAAAACCGGGTGTGGTAGTTTCGCTGCCATGGTTTCGGCTGGCCAATTCATAATTACCATATTGGCATGATTGTTAATGCATCGTAAAAAACTTGACCACATGCGGCCACGATAACACTTGAGAGCGGATCGAGAACAATTGAAATTTGAAGTGGCATGTGATCGGTCATTGACTTATTTACAGCACGATTGTTAAAGACAAATATCAAGTTTATTGTATCAAAAGGCAAGTTCAGCAAAGTCAGTGGCGAAGAAGCCGGTACCACGCGACTTATGGCGGTTAATTTTGCGTTGCATCTGAATACTTTAAGTCAAACAGGTTACTCTGTTAAACTCACCTGTATCGACGCCGTTGCTTCTGAAATAAATGTACCCAACTTGTCAAATCGCTTGCGCCAGGCGTAGCGATGTTTAGAGCGACATTTTTTGTGGGTGACGACGACAAAATCGAGGAGCGGATTGAAATAGCCCGTGATGGTTTTCGTGCTTTTGATCTCATCTTGAATGCGAGTCGGGATCAAGTCCTCTTTTAGATTGTAACACTTTTTGTTAGTAGCTCGATGCAATCTTGAGATGGTTTTGTTCACTACGAAATAAATTTGAACACATGTTAAAACAAAAAAGTTTACCATGATGCTCTTGCAATAATATCAGCTCGGGCGTGTTCAACGGGTTCGTACGAATATGTTCGAGCATTTTTTCATGCACATAGTCAAGCATATCCTCTACCGTAGTTATGTTCACTTCGTTGTTCTTGGGCACTGCTTTGTACTGTAGTGAAAATCCGGCATGCTGGGTGTCAGAGTCGGTCACCATAATGATACCAGCGTGGCGTGATTCGAGATCGACCCACTGACCGTTGAACATGGTCCGGTTGAGTGTATCGTCGCCAGAATCAGCGGTCGGAATCAAAGCCGTCTTGTCGGCCCAGTCGTCGTTGCCAACGTTCTGTGGGTATTTGATTGAGCCACAAAAGACACCCTCAGATCGGACCGTATCGTTGTGACTTTGCTGATGCAAATACTTCATCTCACCGGTGAACATCATCACATAGTCAAAGCCGCACACGTCCTCGCGTTCAACCGCGAACTTTCCGAAACGAACAAGAATGGTGTAGTCCTCGGGGGCCTCGACCGTCCAAATACAGTTCATATTGGCCCGATACGAGCCCTCCTCCTGTGAGTTAATCAGTCCCTCCGTGTTGGGCGAGGCGATATACTTGCCACCGCATGCGCACGTGTTCTTCTTTTGACAGGTAGTGAGACGCATGCGCCAGCGATCCTCGACCCCGGCGCCCTTGTTTGCCTTGAAGATTAACTCATCTTCGGTCCACTCGTCCGTCTCGTTCGTCCAAGGCGAGAAGTTTGGCTTTTTGCCCTTGCGGGATCCACCTGAATAATCGAGCGGAGTACCGGGGCTATAAGCTATCTTGTCAAAGATGCCCGAGTCGAGATTGTTATCGTTCAAGTATCCAATCACCATTTCAGACGGAATGTTGAGTTTCTTTTTGCTCACGTGACGCTGCTCCGGCTCGAGCCGCTTCGATAAATTCTCTGCCATGGCGACAGTGGCGAAAGTCAGTACTGCTAATATCTTCATTCCTCTCGATTTTGTTTCACTTTTTGAGTTACACCACTTGAAAAAGGATGCGACGACTCAAACTAGTGTATGCGAGTGGAATGCGTGTTTGTTCCCACATGATCCAGTCAATTTGCTTTTATACCTTCCCTCGTGCATCTGCATCCAGTCGGATTAAATATCCGCCCTGATCGAGGACTGATCCGCGTAGCTCAGCCTCGTCGAGTGTCGAAACTAAGTGTGCAGAAGCGTAACGGCAGCAGACTTTCATTTCAGATACTGTAAGGATGTCTTTGTACTGTACATAGAGGATTCCGTTTACTTCTTAATAATATTTTTTTTAAAAAACAATATTTGCGACGACCTGATCCTAAAAACACTTTAATTTATTCTTTAGCTTCAAACTGCATGAAGAAGAAAAACAGTATTCGGGCATCCAATCTATTGGGAGAATGCTTGAAATCATTATTCTATGAGTGTACTATTTCCCTGCATTTCGTAAGGTGGACTTATGAAAGCCCACTCAGCCCTTTGGACAGTTTTTAACTACCGAAAGAGATACGTCATAACCTTTGAAGGTGAGAGTATTACTACTAATTTATAATATATAACTAGAGATCAGTAAGAATCTGATATCTACGTATAATTATTTGATTTTGCCGGGTGGCTGTTCATGCCGCATGAAATACTGTTTTGTGGACAAGACGTGTGCAAGATTGTACGGTAACAGTTTTATCTCGAAATATGTGCCATAGCCCATTTGTGATGGCGTCATCGTATGTTCAAATTTGTCGACTAGACGAACTTGACCAGTTGGTCTGGGGTTAATCTGGAATTAATGCGCGTTTTCGCGTGAAAGAACAAAGTCAAGTAGAGCTTTAAATTGCTTGAACGCGTCGGTGTTAACTTATCACTCCATGCTAATCGAGGCGGCAAGTAAACGGACCAACATATACGGGGAGGTGATGTGCAATCCAATCCCGCATGCGTATTAACTCACGATTAATTCCAGCTTTCACTTCATGGGGCCGCCGCCCAAGGAGTTACGGTAGTTGTCAAGCAGTAAGTTCACACTATGTCTAATTTATGTTTTGCATAGGGTTTTTAAAGAGAGTTGTCAGTAGTGTCTTTAACAGCACCCAATCACTCTGTATTTCGTCATTGTAATCCTCATCACGCGAAAATATATCGGCAATGAAAGCTCGTTTCAATGGACCTCCACTGAGTCCTCTGAAAATACACGCAAAGTTGTTAACTTTATAACACTCACCTTTTTGCTCGCGCACTGACAACCCCACCGCTGGTCATTGCAAGCAGTAAAACAACGCAGAATACAAAACGCATTTTAACAATTTGGGCGAAGTGTTTTTAAAAAATTGACGTCGAACAGACATCGAACTCTCGGCAAACAAAGTGCTTTGCACCATCAAAGGCCGTCAATCTTCTTTTATCTGTTTATTAATATTTTACATGTAGTTAGTAATCGCCACTTCCATCCCCGCTGCTAATGTTGCCGTCGTTCAAACCTAGCTGCTCCCAAAATGAAAACTCATTTTCGTCTTCACTTCCACGCTCATCAACAAGCTCATCGCGATAATCGGCGATGTTTGACTCTAGTATTTCATATTCAGCCTCATCCATAAAGTCAATAGTAAAATTGTCACTTGACAGGGACTCTTCTAAAAGGCTGAAATCAATGCCGATTAAATCAACTGGTAAGACGCCCGTTTCAATATTGAGTAATTGGTCTAATGATCCACTTTCGTCGCCGATGTTGACGTACGTTGTCAACGGGTCACTGGCGGGACGTGTAGTCTTTGCCTTTGTACTCGTTGTTATGGTGGAGGTTGTAATAACTGTTGTTGTTGTTGTTGTTGTAGTGGTGCTTGTGGTAGTAGTTGAGGTTGTTGTCGTGGATGTGACGGACGTCGCAGTCTTACAGACTCCGCATGTCTTTGGGCACAACTCCTTCACGATTCCCAGTTCACACTAAACCGCTTGGTTGTGACTAGGAAACTATGGCATTGATTACCTGATTACTCCAGCTGGTGCAAAACTCATCGTTTCCTTTGTCAAAGCATGGTGGTGAACATAGACCACATGTCAATTTGCATAGTTCGCCTACTATGGGCGTGGAACACTAAGTAAAGTATGAATCATGTTATATTCCTAAGTTTAATTCATTACATTCGTTCAATTATATCTTATGTGATGTTTTCAACTTACATGTCCTCGCCAGAAGGCGCAGAAGCCGATAGATGCTTCACGATCAGCGCACATAACCGGTTCTATACGTACTTCTTCAACATATGACGTTGTTGTTGCCACAGTCGTCGTGGTCAGCTCATTGCATGCATTGCATGTCAACTGGCAAAGTGAATTTACCACACTATTACCGCATTTTACGCGGAGTTTGTCACAATTGACACTTTTATCAATACACGTCTGGGCAGTCACCGCAGTAATAAGAAATTTGAAAAACTTCATTTTCTCTGAATCAGTCTGAAAGTGTGCTTGCTGAAACTTGTTACCCCATCTAAAATCAGACTAATTATGTATCATCCTCCTCCCAAACATTCACCACCACCACCATAAGGCACCACCAACATCACCATCTAAAACGCGTCAAATTAAATGTTTATTAGAAAGTAAGGAAATGCCGTTACGTCAACAGCGATACCAATCACTGTACACCGTTGGACTTAACTAGTGATTCAGTTAATCAACGACAGTTTCTGGCCACGCGAACGACCGCGAGAACGCAGTAAAGTCATTAGCCGCTGTCGATCACCGGCCGCTACCATGGTTGCGATTAATGCAGCAACAAAAAAGGATAAACTGTTAATTTTCATCGTTTTTTGTTTGTTATTTTTGCTGCTTTTGCCTGAATAATGCGAGACTGGGACACATGTGGTCACTTTTATACTGTATTGAGCGGAGGATGGCCAAATGGTGGAGACAAAACAAAACGGTGGTAAGTAGTGGATAAATTGGATTTTACTGCAAAAAGTGGATTGTCTAATGGTAAATTGGTCTAATACTCATCGCCATCGTCATCGCCAGTTGAGTCAAGGGCAACTTCTTCGTAGTCTTTCTCCAATGCCGCCATATCCTCACGGGCCTCGGCGAATTCGCCTTCCTCCATGCCCTCACCAACGTACCAGTGGACGAAGGCGCGTTTGTTGTACATCAAATCGAACTTGTGGTCCAATCGGGCCCAGGCCTCAGCAATCGCCGTCGTATTGCTCAACATGCACACGGCACGGGCAACACTGGCCATGTCGCCATCATCGATTGAGCTTGGCGGCTGAATCGAAGTTTAATCAAAACGACGTTAGATTAATCAACCTGATAATTAATGCCGACTTTAAAACCGGTTGGACACCAGTCGACAAACTGAATGGTGCGCTTTGTCTTAATTTGAGCAATTGCTGCATTGACATCCTGTCACGCCGGAGTGACTAACTAGTACATATAGCGAACAAATACTATGATCGATGAATACAAAGTCAACTCCGGTTCCTTTGGCACCACGTCGCCTCGATACAGCATACAACACGCCATATACTTGCCACTACGCGGATCGCACTTGACCATTTGATTAGCGGGCTCGAAACATGCCGACGTGATCTCCTGGACTGACAATGCTTCATGGTGTGCCTTGGCCCGGGAGATAATGGGTGAATAGGTGGCGAGGGGAAAATGAATGCGCGGATAGGGCACCAAGTTCGTTTGGAACTCGTTCAAATCCACATTCAACGCGCCATCGAACCGCAATGAGGCGGTAATAGATGACACAATTTGCGAGATTAGCCGATTCAGATTTTGGTAGCTGGGTCGATCAACGCCCAAATTGTTGCGGCAAATATCGTAGATGGCCTCATTGTCAACCATAAAGGCACAGTCCGAATGCTCCAGCGTCGTATGCGTAGTCAGAATCGAGTTGTAAGGCTCTACCACTGCCGTCGAGACCTGGGGCGCCGGGTAAACAGCAAACTCGAGCTTCGCTTTCTTGCCATAGTCAACCGACAAGCGCTCCATTAGTAGCGAAGTGAAACCAGAACCGGTGCCGCCACCAAATGAGTGGAAAATTAAGAATCCCTTTTATCCTTGGTGTTTAACATTTCGTATTTATCGCATGCTTATAATTCAGAGTTCAAAGAAACTTCAAAGACAACTGAGTATTGAAGCAAGGAACTATTGTAGGTTGTATTGACGCTGATCTACCTTTAAAGTTATGTGTTTAATATCAAAAGTTATGTATTTAATATCAAGTGCCTGGAGACCGGTACATTGGTCAGCTAGTTTGCGCACGCGATCGAGAACGCTATCAATCAGCTCCTTGCCAATTGTGTAATGTCCACGGGCATAGTTATTGGCGGCGTCCTCCTTGCCACTGATCATCTGCTCCGGATGAAACATGTTGCCATATTTGCCTGTTCGTTGCTCATCAACAACGGTCGGCTCCAAATCGACAAAGATAGCGCGTGGAACGTAGCGTCCGCCGCCTGTTTCGTGAAAGAAGGTGGAAAAGGAGTCGTCCTTGGCGATTTTCGATGGATCCGGCAGTGTGCCATCGGGCGAGATCGCGTGCTCCATGCAATACAACTCCCAGCACGAGCCGCCCATTTGGACGCCGGCCTGGCCAATGTGAATCGATAGGACTTCTCGCATCTTAAAGTGAAGCAAAACGGTAAGGGGTTCGCCTCGATCTCTCTTATTTCAACTACTGAAGCTGGAAATGTACTGCACCACCACACGGTGGATCACCGAAGGGGCACCTCCACCCAAACAAGACGATTGGCCGCCGCACCCACGTAGTTTTGACCCAGAGCGAAAAAAGTGTCTTTATATAGCCAGGGCGACAATGTTTCAGCTAATCAGCATAAATTCGAGCATATTTACGAAACAGGCCGCATAAAAGTGTGAAACGATGGTGATAATAAAATAACTTGATAAAAAAATCATGTGATGATTAATCTAATGCACACATGTCGCGTCATTCTTAGTCACGGGCCCATTGACTGCATGGCATGGACAACGCATGACCAGAATAAAAAGTAAAAAGCCAAAATTAGATAAGAACGGAAATGTTCAGTCGAAAGAGTGAAATTGAACGAAGGCCGCCAAAAGAGCCGCCAGTTGAGGGATGCATGGAGCTACTCGTCAAACTCGATGTTCAGGTGTGTTAGGAGAGTTTGTAGACACGTTTATGGGTTAACATAAACATGGATTTAGATGCACAGCCCAATGGTTATTGACAAGACGACATTACGCGTGTTGAAGGCTGACACAGTAACGGTGGTTATTGTTGAAGATACAGCAATAGGAACTTGGCTTGATTTTTAATAACCACTCGTGAATTATATGAATTAATTTGATATGTTGATTCAGACTGTTACGTTTGCACTAGATTTAGGCGTTATGTCTTAGGTGATAAAGAACAATGTTCCAAAGTTGCAGCGAAGACCGATAACTACCGGTCTTTTTATTAATTGATACACCGTAAATGCGGCATAATTATACAGGTTCTGCATACTATATAAAAATATATGAAGAAATAAAATGGCCGATGCTACTATAGTACTATAGTGTGAAGCCAAATCAGCCCAGTACGATAACGTTTTATAAGGAGTAATTTAAGTTTCTATGAGCATGTAAAGAAATGTATCGTTACTACGTTAATGTAATAACGTAAGCAGTCCGGGAGGACGCGTGAGCAAGCCATTGAAAGTGTTAGGGAGTCACATAAACATATGGAATGGTTCCTTTTCAAGTCTTGACGACAATGACTGCATCAAGTTTGAGCTGAGAAACGAAAGTGGTATCAACTTCAAATGCCTGTTGTTCGTTCAGCTACCGTCAAAAACGCCCTACGAGTTGAAAGAAAAACTCCTGCGCATTCTACGACAACACGGGCTCGCCCATCGACACGATTCGGCGCCGATTGCAATGGAGAATTTGCTTCAAATACAGCCGGAAATTGTCGAGCCCGAATCTGCGGTTTACTTACTAGAGCGCGATTACGACAAGGTGCCTTATGAGGAGGAAAATGAGCCAATTTACGCGATAATACCGGCGCGTCCTGCACCAATAATCACGCACAAAATAATGCCTGCCCGTGCCGCGCCAAAAAAGCCTGACTCTTCACCATCATTATCGACGATAAGAATTGTACAAAACGAGGAATAAATTGATAAGTGTGTATTTGTGTCCTTGGATTTGGGCAGTGATAAGTGATGGGTTTGTTTGCCTGAGTGTAAATTCGGTCTAAATTCTATTTTTTGCGCTCAATAGCGACATACTTCATCGAGTCCTGATGATTGTACTGATAGTTGAAGAACAACTCCTCCCCACGATTGATGTCCTTCTTCGCGAAAATGCCGATGCGATGGTCGCCAAGGACGCGCATGACACGCGCCTCACAGTTCGGCGTCAGACTGTGATTGGCGAAGCGTATTTTGTTGCCCTAATGATAAAGTTGATAAAGATTTGACTTGAATGAAACACAAAATCACCTTTTTCGTCGCATCACAGCAATAGTCGGTGTTCAAATCAAAGAGGAATGAACACTTGAACTTGTCGTACAGTTTGCCACGGCGATCGGCCTCCTCTTGGCTGATGACCTCGCCACAGTACTCAGAAATGAACTCGCCTTGCTTCACCGAATCCTGAGATATAACACATTTAAAAGGGTCTGATAACAAGGAAAAATATCAGGGTAAAAATGTATCATTTTATCGGAATATGCGCAAGTTATCTTATCGATAAAACGTCCGGTATTTACTACTAATGAGTGTGTCGTAGTTGATGCGAGAGATACCAGAGTTGCTCTGACATGTGCTCGTCTTTTCTATTTACTCAAAGTTCACCACTTCTTCGATTCGAGGCAAAGGCAATTTGAGCTAATAAGGGGCGTCCCCGTCCGTATGTGTATATCATCATATCAGGGCTCCCCCTTTTCACATGATGTTTTCAAGTTTAAAATTTTTTCTTGCGATTTGAACTTCCCCATATTTGCATAATCACTTCATTTAGAATTGTTATAGAATAAGGAACTCGACCTACTCGATAAAAGATATAGTAAAAGCCAAATACAAATTGTTAAATATCAAATGTTACAGACGGGTCGCGGACTTCGCAACGAAACTGTTCTATGAAACTGTATAACTCTAAATATAACCGGAGGAGTGGCCCGGATATTAAGTTGCTGCGCTCGATGTGTCCGAGTCGACTCAGACATAATTTTCTAATTTTCTCGCGATGTGACGCTCATGCGTCAAGTTTTGACGCATTTTATAAATGGAACTTGAATCGAGACGCTGACTAGAAAACGGCTCATATTGTGCGTATTGTCAGATTCCCCAGTTCAGCTCCGGTTCAGACTGTTATTGAGTTTTGAGTCACGTAAAACAAAATAACGGTACATAAATGTATACAGGTGTGATGGATATAATTCCGGAGTATATAATTCCGGAAAAGGGATAAAAACCGAAATAATTCCGGATTAAGATTTCGCTGATGATAATTCCGGATTGAGGAAAT
>SCLD01095377.1:0-11778 GCA_004367895.1 Oikopleura longicauda | reverse complement strand
AGGTTACTTGACAATGAAGCAGTTTTGATAAATGCTTCTCTGGTAAAAAGTGGTCGAACAGATGTCTATGCAGAAATGCCAAAGGACGCTGAAGGAAGCGTTACCAGATTCATCACATATTTGAAAACAGCGTATGGATTATCAGCAGTGGAAATGCTTAAGGAACTGCAATCAATTAAACAAGAGTCCAATGAAAGCCCACATACATTTCTAAGTAGAGTTATCAACTTGTACTATGAAGCCAGAAATGAATCAAAAAAGAGTATTGATGACATCCAAAACAAACCAATAGAAACAAACGAGATTATTCGATTATACCTGTCTGGTTTGAGAGATCCGAGGGTTCGAATAGCAGTCAGGTCCAGGCTAGACGACCTAGACCTCACTAAAATAGCAAAAGCAACGAGGAACGCGCAGATGGCATTGACCGAAAGTAATTCATTGAGTGTCAATCACGTTTCAACGAACAATCAGGAAATGACTATTGACAAAATTTCTGATGAATTACACGTCATGAACATTAATGCAGGAAAGAAGTTCAGAAATACGTCTAACCGAGGACGAGGACGTCCTTGGAAACAGCAAAAATCATACTCTAACCAACGTACCGTAAGAGTCGAAAACTCTGATAAGCGAACTGTGGAATGTTTCAAATGTAAGAAAATAGGACATTACGCACGCGACTGTCGCAGTCAAGGTAACCAAGGATATCATAACAGAACTAACCAACGACGTTTCGCGCCAAGAAACAACCGTGACGGAAACAAACTGGTAACGAAATTCTCGTGTTTTAACTGTGGTAAACCAAATCATTATGCAAAAGACTGTAGATCAAAGAAATATAGCACACAAAACTAAGTTAAGTACCAAACGTAACTAACACGTATTTTAGATATGAAATTCACCCCACTAACACGATCAATAGAATTATACGATGCAATAAAACGAATAAGAATACATGTGGACTGTATAATAGATTCTGGATCGGCAGTTTCCCTCATAACGTTTAGCAAAGTAAAAGAATGTACCATCAGTCCTTTATACACTCCATTAGAGTTAACAGGAGCGTTCGGAGGAGCCAACGTTGAAATGGTTGGGGAAACATGCCTGTACATATACATTGATGGAGTAAAAAGACCGATAAACTTCATCGTCGTTGACAACTGCAAAAACATTCAATGCATTATCGGTTGGCCTGATATACAAAGGTTAGAGCTATCATTATCTCATGAAGGTATACTAACAAAAGAAAGACGATTATTTGGCCGACTGAGACCTAACAAAATTCATACAATCACTACTAATGAAACAACTGCTGTATATAAAGTAGATATCGCTTACGCTAACAAAAATGAGGCAATCGAGTTACAATCTGGAGTTTATGAAACCGCAACAAGCGGTCTTATTCATGTGCAAGAGGAATGTGTCCCCACTTTGATAGAAGATTTTACGAAATCAGCCCAGTTACAAGTTGCACCAACAAAAATAATAAAAACTGATCTAAAGAAGATACATTCAGCGATTGAGAAGGCATTCCGCACAAACAGTTTCCAGATTGATGACTCGGTCTCACAAAACGAAAGAGAAAAAATAAAAAATATACTATTAAAATACTGTAAATGCATTTCCGTAGAAAAATCTGAAATAGGAAATATTCCTAATTTTGTGGAGGAATTTGTACAAGAATTCGAAGCTCTGGAACCCCCACCATGCCCAGTTTATCCCGTTAACCCAAAAAAGGCGGAGTTCCTTTGCACTGAAATTAACGCACTATGTAAAATGAAGGTCCTAAAAGAAATTAAAACCCAGGTGATAACGAGCAACTTACTAGCTGTTCCAAAGAAAGACGGAGAATGGAGGGCAGTAAGTGATCTAAGATGGGTAAATAAACTTACTAAACCTACAAATCTTGTATTATCACGACTCGATCACATTGGAAATAAGATCATGGGTAAAAGATTTTTCGTTTCGCTTGACGTCCAGAAGGCATACTGGAGCGTTAAAATTCCCGAGAATCAGAAAAAATGGTACACGATTCAGTGTGCTAAGTGTTGGAAGACTTACGCTTGGCAACGAATGGTGATGGGCGCCAAAAATGCTGCCACGGTTTTCTCACATATGATCCAATTACATGTGGTCGGAGACCTACATGACCATGTTACAACCTATATTGATGACATAACTTTTTCAGTGGACTCCGTAGAGAAAGGAATCAAAACATTGGAAATACTGCTTAGTCGGTTAGAGAAATATGGGATTAAAATTGGTATCAGTAAAATCCAACTGTTTTCCAGAGAACTAGACGCTTTTGGGTTCCATTTCTCCGAATCAGGAATGCAACCGATGGACAGTAGAATAGCTGCTTTATCAAATCGTATTAAGCCTACGACAAAGAAGGAGCTACACACTGCATTGGCATCTCTAAATTATTTTAGAAGTTTCATTCCGAATTTTAGCGCCAATGCAGCGCCACTATGGACTCTTACGAGTGATAAATCAGACTATTCTCAAAAAATAGTGGACAAACACTGGCCAATTATGATGGAACTCTTGAAGAAGACAGTAAAAATTCAATGCCCAGACTACTCAAAACCGATGATTTTAAGCACAGATGCTAGCAGCAATGGGTTAGGAGCAGTCTTGTCCCAGGAAAATGGCAACGGGGGAAGGAAGATAATAGGAGTACATTCAATGGGATTGAATTCAAGCGAGAAGCTGTGGGCTATTGCTCAGAAAGAACTTAAGGGCATTTTTGAAGGGCTAGTCAAATTTGAGCACATGTTACTTAATCAGCTTGTTATCATTGAAACAGATAACAATTCCATCTTTTACTTGTTAAAGCTAAGAATAGGATCAGTAGAAATAAATCGACGACTACCTGCAGTACGTTTTCTGCTATACATAAGCAGTTTCAACTATGAAATACGTCACGTTTCAGGCAAACAGCCGTCGTTTCTATTAGCTGACTTTCTCTCGAGGCAGGGTTATGAAGTTGGGGAGGACTCAAAATTCATAATGGGTCACACCAGTAAACAACCGCTCCTCAGTCTAAGAGCAATGAAAGATGGTAAATATGACGTAGTACCAGTAAACATGGTGACGATACAGAAAAATGAGGAGAACAAAGAACAAGACTATGTGTCAAAAGTTCTGGACGTTCACAGGCTGGACAAGTCAGCGAACGAGTTGCATAATCTGATCAAGTATGCACAGGAAGACTCAAAGTTCTGTAAAACAAAAAAAGAAAATCCCGATGAAACGCACATCGTCATTGACGAAGTACTTTATCGAACAACAAACTTCGGACCAATGATCGTCTGTCCGAAATTCTATTCTAAGACTATTATAAAATATATGCATGAGTCTTCTCATGAAGGTATAAGAAACACATTACAAAAATTAACAAGATATAAAATATGGATCTATCAGAAATATCGAAATGTTATATCACACATCCAGAATTGCCGAGTATGTGATCCCGCTAGAAGCGGACCATGCTTGAAGGCTGATAGTCATACTGTTGCACATCCACGGCAGCCAATGGATATACTGTATATCGATTTAATGAATATAGGACCAGTTTTTGTCCTCGTCGCTGTTGATGCTTATTCAATGTATACGATGACCAGAGTACTTAAAGACGGTACATCATTGAGTATTAAACACGCTCTGATCGAAATATTTACGATATTCGGATTACCTCACACAATTTGCCAAGATAATGGGGCAAATTTAAATTCTGAACTAATGAATCAATTCTATAAGGATTTGGGAATAACAATTTCTAGAACGTCGGTGAATAATTCAAGGGGAAATAGAGCCGAAAGGCAAATTCTAGCGCTTCAAACTGAAACCAGAAAGTTCGGGACCGAAAACGGTCATATGCATCTTAATTTGTATTTAATTACTCATAAGGTGAATTTGGAAAGGGCCAAAAATAAGAAATTCACACCTTTTGAAATAATGTTCAATCGAACAAGTAGTTGGGTACTTCAGCTACCTGAACTAAGCAAAACCAGAAGATTTGCGCAAGATGAAAACTTGAAGAATTTTTACGAATTATCAGTGGAGATCCGCGACGAATTGACTAGAATGGCGGAATCAAAAAGACAAAAAGCAATAAAAATGGAGAAAAAGAAACCAGTGTTAAAAAAGAATGATCATGTGCGAATAAAGAAATTTATAACAAATGACAACAAGAAGGCTTTTAGACCATTTAGCGAAACTGTTTGGCAAGTGACGTCAGTTAACCCACACACTAATACGTGTTTCCTGCAGGAAGTAGCAGCTTATGGATTTCAGCCAAGAATTCGAAAGATTCATACACGATTTTTAAGGAAGGTTTCGAAGAAAGCACCAACAATGGGTGACGACCTTGAATTGGTGAATACGAACGAAACGAAACCGAACGATGAGACAAAAGTAATTCAACAAGAACCAGCTATAGAAAAAGGAAAGAAGCAAACTCGAGTAAAAACAGCTGATAAGCGAGAAAGAAAAAAGAATAAATGGGATTCACACAAACAAATAAATGTTGAGAAGAACTTGAATGAATTGCAAGAGCTATCAGATATGATGAACAAGAAAAAACATGACAAAGAAATTCTAGCGAATAAAAAGAAAGCCACATTGCAAAGGTATCCCACACGATTGAAAGGTCATACAATGAGACTGAGGTCACAAAAAGGTAAAACGTTCAATGATATGAATGACCGAGCTCGAAGAAAACAATAAGCGCCACAAGTTTTCCAAATTACTAGAACAAGTACAACCCCCCTGAATAATCCATTTTATTCTAGAAATCAAATGATTATTCCAGAATAGAAAATACACCGTATATAAACTAAGAATATTGTTCATTTGATATAAAATAAAAATAATTAACAACCTAGCAATAGAAAAGATGAAAAATATATTTTTAATTTATTTTTTTAAATTATGTCTAACTTACGACATACAGTTGTTCCCGTCATTGGGAGTAGCTGTTGAGAATAGAGACAATTCGGTTATCGTAACAAATGGATATATAAAAACGAAACTTAGAATTGAGATGAATTTACCGGAAATAGACGAAGCTTTAGATTCGAAATTATGTGAAGCAAAAAATAAATCTACCACGGAATTCAATAAACTTGTTGCTGAAGCGTCAACTAGTTTCAAGGAAAAAATCCAATTAGAATTAGATGAGTTCATTAACACAAACACCAATATCAATACTAATATACGGAATCCGATCATTAACCAGGAAGTTACGGCCGACGATATTAAAAAGAACCCGCTATTATGCAATAATGACAATGTGAATTGCAAATACTTCCCAGTAATTGACTTGAATCCAGAGAATAATAAAGAATACATGCTTCGTGCTTGTTATGACGCAAATTTGGGAACTAAGGCACCAATGTGTGAAGTCGAAAACGCAACAACAATTTGTTGTTCAAAAAAATCTTCAACGAACGAAGGGGCGTGCCTAACAAAAGGAATGGACAAAACCATTGCGATGATTGCAAGGCACGAATTAACGGATACTGGTCGAAAGCATAAAATGGGACATGGTTTAATCAGTCAAAATCGCGTGAATAATTATTGTATCGCGATCCTAAATGTCGTCATTGACGAAGTCAAAACTGATATAGGCACGTATACTAATGTCAAAGGAGATGCCGCACGAAATCTACCAGTTCAAGTTCACAGAAGGAGGCGCAGTTCTCATCAAAAGAGATCCCGTAAAAGGAGATCAATATGGGAATATTACGCCCAGGGTGGATTTTGGACAAGTGAGTATATTGACAACCAAATTAGCAAAGTAGAAGATATAATGAAAACAAATGATCGCGATTTAAAAGAAGCTCTCAATAAAAATTCAAAAACATTATTGACACTTAAAGCTGATCACCGTGAACAAGAACACCTTCGATCCGCCGTATGTTCGACAACAGAACAACTGACCAAGGAGCTTATCCTATCGGAACTTCGAGAAGCACAGTCAAAGTTAGTATTCAAAGCTGACGCGATTCTGAGAACATGTGCGAATAACGAGGTTCCAGACCAGATTGATAACACGATTCTATCAAAAATGTGTTCGGCTTTGAGCGATAGTAAATTCTGTTTCGGCAGCAATGTAAGAAGTTTATTTCGTTGTAAGCTGGATAAACCTTTAATAACTATGAACGTCATCGGCATATCGACAATTCTCACTTTGCATATACCTATATCGGAGGATTACACAACGATGAAGTTTCATACGATTGGAGTGCCTTTTAAATCAGATGCTATAACGTCTGATTCAAACATAACTGATGAAAAAGCAGTGCTTTCGTCAAAATTGCCTTATCGAAATAAAGAAAAACTAGATGAAATTTTTATAAAACTAGTAAATGGTTTAAGAAAGGAGATAAATAGAGAAAAACGAAATCTGGTTTCTACACATCACTTTCTTGAAATTAAATCTCTACCGGACGTAGTAATTCAATTTAATAATGATTATATAAGTTTCTCCGAATCTAGCTTTATAAGTACCCCATGGGCTAGAATTGTCGATTATTCGCAGAACGAAGCGGAAAATAATGAATGTGTCAAAGCTGTACTGGATGGTTCAGCTAAAAGAATAACTCATTATTGCCAACTTAAGTTGGTATCGAGTAACTATCCATGTATGATTAAACATCTTGGGGATGTCGGATATTTAGTTTCGTCAGAGGAGAAAACTTTGATAACAGAAACAACCAATACAAAAGTGTCTGTTTTTAACAATGGCGAACAACAAGAATGTGAAAATACGGTATGTATAATACCAGTTGGACCGGCAAGAAAGTCATTTTCTTGCGGTAATAGAAAATATTATGTTGGCGAACATGAAGATATTGAGGTCAATATTGAAGAAATAAAGATAAAGTCAATTGATTTGACGAGTCTACAGAAACGTAAATCGAATATAAATGATCTTCTTTTTACTGGATTTAAATCACTTGATAGTACCTCAATATCTAGAGAATTTTTTCGAAAGGGTACAACTATAGGAACCATAATAACAATAATATTCTCAATTTTTATCATGTGTACGGTATTAAAAATGGGAATAACTAAGGTCATTCACTATTTAGTACTCATTAGTATTAAAGGTTGTCGAATATGTAAACGAAAAATAACTGACCGAAAATCTACAAAAACGGTCAAAACTGATATAAAACAAAGACTGCCGTTAAAAAAAATGAATAGGGATACAGATTTCTTTGACCATAAAATTTGAAAAATCCTAAGTAAATTTTATAAAAAAAAATATTAAAAAAGAAGATAAAAAATTATATATATATCGTTTATAATAGGGTCTTATTATATATCAAGCCGTTTTTGTTTTCGTCTGTACATTTGTTTATTTTTTATAGTTGTATATTATTATAATAACATGTCGTGCTGAGATCATTCAGGGAAGTCTCTCTGTGAACCATATTGGAACATATTGAAACATATTGAAAGATAGGCTATGATTATCTTCATCAAGAGGAGTGAAGAGTAAAATCAAGGATGAAATTGATCAAAACTGACAACGATACTTGAGCGCCCTCAATTTCGAATGATGAAGAATGTTTGCATGATCGTCATGGAGTAATAAATTTAAGATTCACACAAACACAGCAGGAGTTCAATGAAAACAGGGCGAACTAAACGATTTATCGTCAATTAAAACATCAAACTAGGGTGAAGTTTGACGTATCCCTTTTGATAAAAAGAAAATCACACCTGGAATTGACCGCGAACCGCTCTGAAGACGTCACGATCAAAATCTGACGGATTCAAAGTCAAATATGTTAACGCGTGCAAAATATTTCTTATATAAAGGTTTGATATGCGAATAGAAAGGTTTAAAACAAAAAAAAGAAATGGAACAAAAAAGAGAGCCAGCGGAATTAGAAAATAGTGATGATGAACCAGAAAGCAAAATGATGAAGCCAAATCAGAAAGAATATATACAACTACAATCAATAAGAAGTGACAAAGATGATGAAAATGACGATGAATCAGAGGATGATAACGTGTTTATCCTGACCGAATGCACTGAAACAGAATGGAACTTTGAAGAAGTTCTGAAGGTTTGTTAAATACCTTGTCAAATATAACCTTTAACCTATTGTTGTGATAGAGTTGTCACGTGGATCATATAAAATATATTAAAGATAATCAAATGTTCCTTAATCTTTCAGATTAATATATGACTTTATATACGATACATAAATTAATCAATTTATCAAATCATACATAAAATATCTAACACAATATACCGTATAACATATACCGTATAACGATTGAAAATCTTTTTCAGAACCGCAGGCAAACAGAACCAGATGTGAATTTATACAGTTATACACCCAAACTGTATGTTGAGGATTTCACCGTCCCGCTGGACAACCTTCAAGGACTAATTTCACAACCACGACACAGCAGGTTCTTATGTCTCAATGATGTGGGAACATTTTACGCGAACGTAGATGGATTAACGTGGTTGCATACGAAGATTCAATATACACCAAAAGAACAAATATCGCCAGAGGAGTCAATAGCAGCGATAATGTGGGGATCGGGCTCGAGACATGCGTCAGTAATTTATAAGTACATCAGCTGCCATCACAAATATCTTCGATATCCCTGCTCATTTTTGATTACCCAAGCAATAGCTTTCATGACGTTCGCCATGCAGACCATATTCTTGTGCAACTTAAAGCACGCGCTGCACCCGCAGTTATACCTTCAGCTTTCGGACGACATAATGTTAGGTTTAAACCATACTGCCCGAACATGTGGTATTAAATTGAAATCACTTTTCTACGCAAATCATACATTATGCTTCAGAGGGTTACTTTGGGTGCCAGAAAAAAATGGAAAATCCGAAGCCATTATCAACCCTGGTGTTCCCTCTTTATCATACAACGTACAACCCCTAGTGTGGGACTCAAGTGTGGGACCAAACACCTGTAGGGCACAACTTTTAAAAATATGGTCCCCACATAACATTCTACCTCATTTTTCAAAAATGATTATCCATAATACTCGAGCACGTATCGGACTCGACAAACTAGCTTTTGTCGAATATTCTTTCAATAGCGATACAAAATATAACCTATTACTTGGGTGTTTCGACACCACAGATCTGGAGGACTGTCGCGAGCGCCCACAGTCATATGAAATCGTCTTCATTAAGATGAACGAAGGTTACCTCATGATGGCAATACCAGAGACGCCACCATATGTTGAAATTCGACCAGAGTTTCGTTTATCTTTCGAGGACAATATTTGTTGTATTTTGGATCAATCAATAATTACGTCGTTCGCTTTGACACTTGGAAGTAGCATTTCAGGATTCTGTTTCGATTCTAGCTTATCAAAAAATTTAATTTATAGAACCAAAAAGTAAACCACCATAATGTGAATTCCGATATGTCAACACTGTAAATACTGTGAATACTGTATTTTTTTTGTAAATTCTGTAAATATCATTTAACACAACCTATATCATATATAAGATCATGTATATAAGATTAACATTTTAATCTTATACACATGACTACGTTATTAGCCAGAATCAAAAATGTTAAAAATTTAAAGAAAAAAGTGAAAAAAATTGAAAAAAAAGTCATAAAAAAAACATATATGTGTAATACTAATAACTTGCGTACACTAATTTATTTAACCACTGTAAATAAAACTGTAAATACTATTTGTTTATGATTAACGCACGAGAACGTACTTAAAATATAAGACATATAAGATAAACAAAAAAAAAAATAAGACTCATGTGAGATTCGAACACGCTGTCCGAGGAGTCAGAGACAATGGCCATGACCATTACGCTAAGAACCATTTGGTCAATAACATTAACGAAGAGGGAGATATAGATAGCAAAGATCCAAAAATGACGTCATTCTGAGAAACTAAACCAATCGACCAATTCTTCTAAAATTGTACGCGCCATAATTGCCTAAGAAAACCACTTGATATATAAAAACATATCTCATACTTCCGTTATTAAAAATGTTACAATTTGACTGGGTATTTCTTTGGTCATTTTGTGCCTTTGTGATTCTCTTGACATGGGGAAGCGTATTTCTATACTGTTTTAGACGTACCACCCCGAAAGAAGTTATGTACGGGCCCAACCTCAAGGAACATTATGACCGGATGGTTTGAAAAAAATCAACTGGTTGCTTTTCTGTTAAGGTAGTTTCACTCAACTGGGTGGGGCTACCGCCTATTCTTAAAAAAGGGGGAATATTGTGGATTTATTAAATAGTTTATTCTCGTTTGTTCTAAAAGGAGCTATGAGCTTTTCTCTTCTTCTTTATATGATTCATCTGATTTCTAAACCATTCTCGAAACCCCGTGGTTCACTCTGATCTCTGACGATAATGAACTAGAATAATCTAGTTAACTTATTACTGTATATAAACTCACCATTTTAATCTGTAAACTAACATTACAACAGAATATAAATAACTGTTAATAAAACAAAACAACAACCAAAATCTAGTCTTATTGATTTGCATGTACTAGCAATATTGGTGACTGAAGTGCTCGAAACGAGCCTACGAAAAGAAGATAACGAAATTTAGGGTAAGATAAATTTTGAAAAAACACACCGGGTAAGGTAATATAAACAAAAGTACCATACTTTAAACTATCCAGAACGTTATTAGTCACTGTTTGAAGATACTAGACCTGACGTAAGCGTGAGTTAAAGGTGACTACTAAAACGCTAGTAGCCCTGTCACTGTGGGTAGCTCTAGTAGATAAAAAATATACTAGACGTTCAAGCGTAGTAATACAGCTGGGAACTGTAATATATGAATACGCGGTGCAGATTTTCATTTTATGACACTAATTTTTGCACGTATAAAACCACATAAACTCAGTAATAGAGATCTTGCTAAACATTGGGACCGATTATACAGTCAAAATAAAATCACTTACGGTCATACTCATTATACTACAAATACTGAAAAAGCTGCTTATATACGGAAATATCACTCATTTATTGAAATAAGATTAAGAGAAGAAAAACTTTACAGTCTTATTGATCGAGTTGGTTTAAACAACGAAGATTTTAAGGTAATCACAAGTGGTGTCAACAGAGATTTGACAATACTTGAAGAAAAACTTGACAAAGCTCTCACAGAGAAAGTTCAGCCTCTAAATCAAAAAGCTATAGTTGTCTCACCTAATAAAGATATAAAACAACAAGTACAAGAACTCGCGGAGTTAGACAAAGAAGAATTCAACCAAATTTCTAAGACTACTTTTGAGTCACTACTGGATATGTCAATGGCAACTGCGATTGATCCAGATCTAATAGAAATAGAGAAAGTTGAAAATCATACGCAGACAGAGGTATTCAATAATGACACAAGTCAACAAACTGAATACAGCTATCAAACAATTGGAAATCAAACTACGATAGAGAAAAACGAAGAAGCAAGTCAAACTGAATATAATCATTATAACGACACAAGTTCCATGGATATAGATAGCCAAGGACCAACAGAAAACCTAAAATGTTACAATGTAAACGCAGAAATGAAATTGGATACTGGCAGCAGTATACCAATTTGGAAGAAAGCATCAAATGGATTAGATGAAACGAGAAATTTAAGGCAATATATTCGTGATTTGCTGAGATTTAAGGAACTGAGGTTACTTGACAATGAAGCAGTTTTGATAAATGCTTCTCTGGTAAAAAGTGGTCGAACAGATGTCTATGCAGAAATGCCAAAGGACGCTGAAGGAAGC
>SCLD01095366.1:0-11779 GCA_004367895.1 Oikopleura longicauda | reverse complement strand
TGTCTTAATACCTATGACTAATAGATTATGAGTCAGGACCGCACGGTTACATTTAAGACATGTTTCCTAAAGGTGAGATCGTATCACCTATGGACTCTAGAAATTCACCAATATCAATTTGACTATCATCCACAGGTTCTTTTTTGATAGTAAGTGTCGGTATAGTACTCTTTTAATCGTTTAATCAAATGCAACTATCGTGAAGAGTTAAGCAGGTGACCTTGCAAATGCTCCTTTAATATTGCCCCGAGCTCTGACCCGATACCCATGACTAGGTTATTTTTCTCTTGTATAAGTGTAGGATAATTATTCACTCGAAGACTGTGAGTCAAAGTCTTTGAGCAATGGCAGATGATTTATGACATATGACTCATGGGAATGACGATAAAACGTTCCTTTTTCTTCATTTCAGTAAATTGCCGTCCGACATTGGTTAAAGCAAATTCGTATTTTGATAATATTTCGAGCAAACTGTTACAATGCGTTTTGAATTTGTCTCTTTCCAATTTAACTTCCTTAATTTATTTTTAAATACTGAAAGTATACTCCTGTGAAACAAGAACCAATTGGGTAATGCTTCCAATCTGATAAGGGACGACAACTTCTACCATTGGACCATCGCATGGACAAAAATCACGTTCTTACCTGTAATTTCAATTCTAAACTTTCTGTAATTTTTCTCTGATTCGCCACCAGACCCCTTAAACTTGTAATTTTTGACTCAAAATCTGAAATTTCATTTTCCATTTTTTCGAGCTCCACCGTTTTTGAGAACGAAGGGTTGATGGTGACGTCATTCGCGTTCTGCTGGATACTCGAAAACGATTTTCAAAAAGCATTTTCGATACATTTACTACCTCGAATGATTCGGAAAATAGTGACTCATCTAGAGGAAGAAAAAATCTCACTTCCGAATTATCTTTTTTATCAGCTTTGAACCTTCGGAGAATAAAATCTGTTCAGAAGAAAAATTAAATAAGAGAAAAAATGAATCCTGAAAGAGAAAGAATGATGCAAAGGGCCGAGTTGCAAGCCATGAAAGATGTCCTCAATAGTTTGTTGGACGTTTGTCATCCAAGGTAAGAATTAGGGTCCCTTGTCCAGGGATCCCCAGACAGACCTTCGTTACTATAATTTCTTCCTTCATAATCTCTGGTAAAGAAACGGGGAAGATGTTAGTCTAAATGAATTGCAAAAATTGTACCTTAGACTCGCTATTCTCCAAACAAAAATAATATAGTTTAGGACCACTTTTTTCAAAAAATCACTTGGTCACTCAATAATCCGGTTTTGAATAAGCCACTAACGGTTCTTTAGATGTGTTGATAAAACTTATCCTGACAACAAATTAACTTCGAACGAACTTATTTGTATTGACCAATGCAGTAAAAAGGTATTTGCATTATATATTTTGAGTCGTTCGACACGGAAATACCAGCCTGGGACATAAATGTTATGAAAAAATTCTGTACCACGTTCTCTCCCTTACAAAAAATTTGTGTCCAAGAGGGTATCCTCTTTATTTGTACCTATTTTAGCCGAGCCGACATACAACCTATATTTATACTGAACCTACTTACATTTTTAGTTTATGAACTTACATGGAACTGTTGGGGAACTTATGATGAAGCAAGCCCAACGAGAAGATATGATAAAGGCTGCGAATTCGTGAAAATCAGATTTTAAAAAGAATATTGAAAAGTCTGACTCTCTGTTGCAATTATTTAATATATTATATATATGAACTGCTTCAAAAATAATTTTAACTATATTTGGGCTTATTTCCCCTTGAAATCCTCGGAATTTAACCTAACTATTTATACTGCAGAAAACCTCAAGTTTTTCTAGAAATAGTTTTTTAGAAAAATGGACGGCGAAGTATTAGCAAAACAGTTGGAAATGGAAGCCATGGCTGATATGTTTACAAAAATGACCGATTCATGCCACAATAAATGTATAAGTAAGTTAAATGAATGAACATGAATGAACGAAAAATGCCCGAGTTAGTTCTATTTATTATCATATCCTATAAATATGTTTGAACTATGTGATATAAAATATAGCAATATCAATTTAAGGTCAACATTATCACATGGGCGAGATGGATAAAGCGGAATCAGTATGCGCGGACAGATGTACGTCCAAGTTTATGGAAATGCACGAACTTATCGGAAAAGAGATAACTGAATTCTCAATGAAAAACCAATCCAAAATGGAAGCTGCCCAAAATTAAATTTTTTACAGCGATCACGTGTTCAGAGTCTTCTGGAGTCCAGACTCTATAACGTTCGTTTGTCCGGACTGTCCAACTTTAATATATGACCGGACTGACAAACTTTAGGATATAATTATACTGACCAAGGGTAGTATTCCCTTATTTATTGATAATATTATCGTGATAATGACTGTACAAATTGAAAATTTCAAAAATTTGAAGCAACTTAAAATATATTTTAGAATGAAATTGGTTCCTGGCTCACAACAGGAGTTCAGACAGGTGAGTCCAGAATATGTTCACAAGCCAGGTTTCAAATGACTCATACTTTATTACTAATACATGCATTGTATGACTAATAAATTATTAGTCATACAATGCATGTATATGAATCATTCAATCGAGTCATATTTTGAATTCTGTAAAGCTCAAAAAATTAGAAAAGTTCATTGATCCTCTTACCAAGGAAAGTGATGAAAACTGTAATATAACAAATGTGTCACATAATATGACTCATATTAATGAGTCATGGTTCAAGAACATAAGATAAATTACTTGCAAAGCTGATAGAAATGAAACAGCAGAATGAGCGTCCGGATTCAGCCAGTCCAAATAGTGATACAGAATGTAAAATGGATTCTCTCAGGAGTATCGTAAAAGGTTTGTACGATTTTGGTCATTTTATTTTTGAAATCAATCTCAGAAAGAGTCGGATCCGACATACTGTATGTCACATACAACGACTCTAAAATGAAATGATGAATTTCTAGATCGACTCAGAATCGATTGAAGATAGCGTCATTCTAGAGTCGTTCTTTGTCGGATCAGAATCTTTCCGACATTGATTTTGAAAATAAAATGGCTTTGGTCTGGACTACCCTTAATCTCGTCAGTAAAGTCAAAAAATGTTCTAGGTGACCAAATTGTCCAATACAGTGTGTTGGAACGGGTTGAGCGGCTACTTGAAGAGCGTTTTGGAAACGATCTAGCTGATCATTTTATACCATTTGCTAAAAAACCTGTTCGCGTAAGTTTCGGCTTATGTTCGTATTTTAGTTGGGAACGATATTTCTTCAGGACCTCACCGAAATGGAGATGTCTCAAATTCGCGGCGAAGTGGTTAGTTTGATAAATTATTATGCTTCGATGGAGGATAAGATAAAAGATTTAACAACTCTGCTTCATTTGTTGAATAAGTCGACGCCACATCAATTGCAACAAAATCACTGAACCCTAAACCCAACCCTTCTTCAAAATATGAAAATCCGATTTTATCCGGAAATGGACATAAATGGTCGGTCATTGATGATGATGAATCATACGGTGTAGTCATACGGTATGATTCATACCACCAATGTAACCACGGTAAATAATAATTGATATTGACCGGCCCAACGCTAAAGCCAAAGCTACTTGTCAAGACCTGATACCCTACTTGGACCTACTAGCTGAATGTCCGCCGAAAAGGTCCGATTTTAACCGCGGAACCCCGCCCATAGGAAAAAGCCACACAGTCTGGATAACTGAGTTTCATTTTCCTAAACACCACAGATATTTGAAAGACTGTACTACATTCGCAATAAAAAACTTATCAAACAGTGGTTCTAACGTATCGGTATTTTTATTGAATGTTGTAAAACGTGGAGGACAGTTGGTTCATACTCGCGTTGGAACGATAAGTTATTAGTGCTCTCGATTGGAGCATTATACATTGGTCGATAAGGTTAGCTTCGTGAGGAGTAGGGTCATAAGGTTAGTGTGAATGTGCGTTTTCATTACAAGAGCCCCGAAAGGCCTAAAAATTGCAGGTACACATAGTAATCATTCCTATGATCTAAGCGTCGGTCAAACTAATTATCTTACCACTTTTGAGTAAGTTTTATGGTTACTTTGAAATTGGAAAAAATAGCATCTCACACAAAAACAATATTTGAGATTGTGAATTCATTTTTTGGGAACATCTACTAACCATAATTTTCCGTGTAAATCGGTGTTTTTGAAACAAGTTGACATTGGTCAGGTTGCTAACAACCACAACCAAGCAGCGGCCCGGAGATTTCGAAGATGGAATCGCGTTCAGTTTGTGGAAAAGTAATTGGCGGCCTACGGCTGACTTACGTATTGGCAGACTGAGGAAGTACTATGTGAATTCTTGATATCCCTTACAGTTATTTCAATTGTCAATATCATGTCTGTTCGGGTGCTATCATAACCCCTACAGTTATAACGACCTCTTTTTCATAACAATTTCTAGAGGACTTGCATTTTTCCTGGGAAAGCATGAATGTTTATAATCACATGATTTAGAAGGCATTATCATTTTTTTCATGGTTGATATGCAAATTTATTATTCGTAAGAAATTGGCAGAACTCGTGTTAACTATTATCAAGTCTACTTGCCCAAATCTTCCAAATATTGTCGGAAAGTTCTGAATTTTCAATGCAAGTTTGGATAGTTTTAATTATTCTGTCGTGCCGCTTCAGACACAGAAGTTATGTGACATATCGAAAAAGCAGATTGAAAAGAACATAAACCATATGATTTAACATGTTAAATGAATCCATCCAAGACTTTGATTCCAAGTTCATGAATTATTAAACATTGCGTAATTTTTATAGTCCGACCTTCAATTACCCCAACTTAGAACTATACCATTTAACATTTACCCTGAAAAAACTCCTGCTAGGTCGGGTAAAACTATGTCGAAATCGTTTTTTAGAATCCCTTAAGGATACCCCCACTATATGCTTTTTGGCAGAAATTTAACCAATAGTGATCATTTGATCATTTTTTCATACATGGAACTAAGAAAAGTCATTTCCGGTCACTATGACGTCATTGAGAAAAAAACTTGACAAATATTAATTTAGTGATTTTAGACTTCAGAGTACTTTTTTCGTATAATAGATATGTTATTATTAATCAGCCGTCCATATGCTTCGAAATGATGTGTCACATGACCATTTTTTCAACACGACCACACAAATGGCTATTTTGACCATTTTATTGAGGATTTTTACTAATTTCCGTTTTAATCATCGGTTGGCCTTGAAATTTATATTTTTGAAACCAGTGTAATTTTGGCTTTAATTTGAGGTACAACAAGTGACATAACTCATAAATTCACAGAAAAAGTTCCATGAATCTATAGGAAGATTTTCTCGGTCGTTCTGTCACGTGATAGCTGATATGATAAACAAAATAAAAAGGAAATAACGACATTCGCAATTATGAATAGGTCCAATCGATAAGAGAATTTGTAACTTTTTTTTTGTTCACTTCTGATCTATGGGGTGTATAACAATTTGGACGGCTAGGCATTTTATGACTATCTGATAGTTTTTTTTGAAATTTCGATGCAATACGGATATTACTTTCAAATACATATAAATAAATTTTGATTTGAAAAAATTCTTAAATGGATGGTTTCGGAGCTATGGCGTGTAAACGATTTTTATCGGTTCACTAAAAGCTTCATTTGATGACGTCACGCACGTGAATCATGATTAAATTCCTCAGAAATTGAGAGTTAAATTGAAGTTCTACCGACCACAGAAAACATGATGGTCCACTGAATTTAAGGACTGAGATAATTACCAAGTATTGAAAACCTCGATTTTACCCATTTTTTGCATACAGTGGGGGTATCCTTAAAAGATCAAAATCGAGAAATTAAGTTTTTACGAATACTATTATTGATAATTGGGCTCATTTTTAAGGATTATATAATTGAATTATCATTTGAGGTGATCGGAATAAAATATCTGAACCAACCTTAGATGAACCAAAATCGGTTACTTTGTGTGAGAACTTATGTAAGAGCTCCTGTTTTTATACCAAGCTAGTGGTCGAAATTTTCGTAACACATGCCCGAAGAAATTGTTCACCAATTGTGAAAATTGCCACAAGGAAAATGAACTACTGTATCCAAATACGGTATTACATAAGATGTTTTTGAGGTTCCATTAAGTCCTTCTTGGGTACCTCGAAAAACGCTTCAGCTCGTGATGACTTGTTTCGTCATCCTGGCAATTTTCGTCATTTCGCGCTTTTGAAAATGGCCGAGGGGCAAAATAAATTACTCCATATGGACTCTTCCATCAATTTTACGTGAGGAATTGTGATCGGTCTTTACGCCAGAACTAAAAATAATCGGAGCTCGCTCCAAGAAATTCAAAATTGAGAACTCGATAACTGGAATCATCTTCAAGCAGTTCGAAGAAACTAAGGAAACTACCAAAAGGTATTTTATATTTCATATTAAAATAGTGAAGACTTTATTTATACAGACTTCATTCATCTTCAAGGGTTCTTATGGGTCATCTCATTTGAAAAGGCCATTTTATCTTTACAATGGGGTTAGTCGAGTTGACGTAAACGTCATTCGATTCGTTGTTTTTTTTATTTTTTGAAGGTCGATTCTTGTGAGTACCAGTTTCTATAAAAAAAGTCTCAAGGTCAAGCTAGTTTTGGATATGAATAGATGGGGATTTACAAGTCTGATCTGAGCGCCAGGGTCATTTTTGACCACATTTAGGCCAAAACTGCATTTTATTCTTGTTGAAAAATTTCTCACAGTCATCACTTGAAATTCAAGTCTTTACGATCAATTATGTCAATATCATCTTTCAATTTGAAAAAGACAGATTGCTCATCAGAATTTTTCGATGAATCGAAATTCACTGTTTTACCGTTGTTTGCAGTCCACGCCACCGTGATTACTGAAAGTATTTTCGATTGCGGACATTTTTCGACGAGGATTTCCCATTCGAGGATTTCCAATTAGATTGGAAAGAAAAACTCAATGTTCGGAACCTGTTCGCTATTTGATGTCGTCATTTATTAAATGAGATGAATAATTTGATATGCATAATTAATGAGACATACAGTATTATCAAGGATTGCTTCTAGTTCAGGTTTAGCGATGAAGCCTAAAATGGAGAACCACGCTTTTATCGAACCATTTTCTCATTCAGCCAATAAGAATCATCCAAAAGGCATTTCAACTTCTTCCTCTCATTGATGTGGATTCATTCAGACTTCAACTAAACTTCTTCAACCAAAAATTATTATTTTGGAAGAAATTAAATATTTGATTTTGGAAATTTTCTTATAAAATTAAAAAAAAAGGATTTTAACTGAGAGAAAACAGAAAATCGAACAGGTGAGATTTAGAAATTTAAATGCGCCGAATCAGAGTTGGGTGGACGTTCGTGTCCGATTACGGGTCCGACTTGAGTCTTCGAATTATGATAAATATATCAGTTCATATAAAATCCAAGGTTTTCAATTATTTATGAGTTGGACATTTCTGAATAAGATGGGGTTTTAAAAAGTAACCTGCTGGGAGGCGCCAGAGTCTTGGCATCATTTTGCAAGGCTCTCTTTAAAATTGGTTATCAAGGACGGGTTCACATTATAATTCGTATAGTCTACAGTTTTATAAGTGCATCCTATCCAAAATTCTCCACGAAAACAGTTCAAGATTTGAACCGAGGGGTGACAGACTGTCTTATTGACAAGTGGTTTCATGTCTTGCAGTCCAAATATAATTAAACATAACAATTGAATTAAGAGTTTTATGGGTTATCCAAATATGGGAGTGTACATTTTTCTTGAGATGAGGCCATACAAATTGTACAGTCACAATGAGTACAGACTGAATAGTCAATGACGTCATGATCACCATATTGACCTTGAGATCTAAAAGATCCTGTTAAGTCTGACTCATTCTTTACATTCATACCGTTTGCGGTGTAGTGACACACACAACGATTCGCAGGAATTATTTCGGGTAGTCTCGAGAAGAGGTGCAACCTTTCACTTTTCTTTTATTCAAACCGGTATTGTTTTCAGTGTCAGCATTGGGCATTTTAATAAGAAATGAGAATTTATAGGTCATCAAACAGGTACAATGATTGTTTAAAGTTTAAAAACGAGTTTTGGGAACCGAGAACATGTAACCATGGTCAATGTTTGCCACTTTAATGTCTTGTGGTTTAGTAAGTTAGGGAACAAAGCATATGTATGCTAAACACAATTTCTATATAATCAAGTGGTTCCATCTATATTTGACCATCGTGGTATAAATTATATCATATGTTATTAAAATAATATTATTTAAGATGAAGGTGTACTTATCTTTTTATTAAAAAAACATGTGCTCAATCATAATTTGGGCTTCAATGTCGAGGTGAATAACAGGCACTTCCTTGATCCGAAACGGCCAAAACTACCGCTTGTATATTTATAAAAATAGTCATTACTGGATATTAATAATATCATATGAAATAAGATTGTTTTTGAGAAATTGAAAAAATTTACATTTTATGATTTATTATTGAAATATTATGAATTTAGTCGTTATCATTTTATATTATTGAGGTCAAAACAGCGGTGTTATGCGTAGGTGGTAGTAACGTGGTCCCACATGCACTCTACGGGTTCAAAAATAGGTTCAAAGATTAAAGATTTATGCATTAGATACACAGTCAAAGTACGAATATTTTAATAATACAAAATGGGAAACGTTCAAACTGATTTTAAAGAAAACAGAGTTTTAAGTATTGATATGGGAATGGTAAAATATTATTTTATTCATCAAAAATTAGATCGATTTAGATTGAGTTTTGGGAGAAAAAATGCTTGTTAGACTTTAGACGGGATATGTTCTTTACCATTTCTTGAAAGATTTTTATAAAAACAATAACCGACGAGCTTCGTATTCCATTTTACAAGTTCGAGCCACACGAGGGCTGGAGACACCATCTAGACGAAAATCGGCTGTTTTCGACACTCGAATTGAGCAAAAAACAGACTCTGTCTTTGAAACACAACCAGCAAGCCCCCGAAAAGACAGACGCAGAAGTTCAGTTTCTGGCAAATCGGAACGGTCGATTTGGAACAGTTCTCGACGACTTTCTGTGACCAATTTTTGCAAAGAGGCTCATAAACAGAGAATACCCAGACGATTTAGCGTAAGGTAACGATTAAAAAACTTTTCATTAAGGTATAAAACCAAGGGATTTGTCGAAGACCAGGATCTTTTCATTAAATTATCGACGTTTGTCATATAATATACTCTATATGAATGTCAGATGCTTATTTGAATTGCAAATTAAATTGGTCTCGAGCCAAACCACACTAAATCGACCCCCAAATATCGGCTTCAATTTGCACTGATTGACATATTTTTTGAGAACGGGTCGTACAAAAATGGAAACAAAAACGTAAGTTTTGGTAATATACAGCCTCGATGATATCTTCCCTTATTTTCATTTTGAATAAATCATCCATTCGATTGATGATATCAAGTGATGTTAGAACTAGTGATATCTTGATCAGGACTTGACAAACTCTACATAAAGTTGAAAATAGTAAGATTAAAATTAGACACGAAATAAATGTCTTCCGAGCTTATATGACTTACGCAATAGTCACTTAAATAATAATGATATTTGATTTCAATTGACCTCATTTTAAAACGTATGGTTCACTCTTAACACAAATCATAAAATCGAAACTGACCGACCTTGATCCAAAATAAACTAAAAAGTCGTCAGATAAGCTAAAGGTAAATGATCGAGTAAGGATATTTTTTTCTGAAATGAGAGTTGCACGGTCTGAGTTAATGTCCAATCCTGGATATGGACTCGGACAAACTTCGAACACACTTGTGTCCGCTCAACTCTGGGTGAATTTCGAAAAAATAGACACTTTTATGAATTTTGCAGTCATAATCTGTATGATTTTAATGAGTGTTTCGTTTCTTTGTCATTGATGAACAATAAAAGCGAGATATTTGTTAATCTGAATATTATTCAAAGTAACTATTAAATAATGGGCACGGCAGTCGAAGTGCTCTTACCTATAAAATTATCAAACAGTCAGATTCATTTTTACTAAAAGACTTCAGAGGCCAACTCGATTGGTCAAAAGGTAGGACGGAAACCCTAGTAAATGCCTTAGTAGGAATATATCAATACTGGCCCAAATATCGGACCGACATTAAAATAAGCAAAATTAAGTGTTACAAGAGATCAGCCCATAGATCAAGTTTAAGTCGTATAGATCATTTTAATGTTACTGGGGGAGAGTTATTACTTGGTTCTTCGATATAAAACTGGGCAGTTTCATAACCCTCTGACTGAGGGCCTCAGTTTTAAAACCAGTATGTGAACAGTTTTTTTTTATGGAGAATTTTTTTTAAACACAAAGAGAGAAATTTTTTTGAAGACAGAGCAATTGACCTTGAAATGATCTCAGGTTGACCGCGTTAAAAATATTTTTTTAGAAAATCATCTCAAATGTCGACTCATTCAGCAAACTCGTCGACAACCAATTCAACAGATGATCTCACAATGGATTCAAATTATAACATTGATACAGATTCAACAGGCGCGGAAAGAATTTTGAAACTTTTGCCGTAAGTTATTAATTTTATCGTAGGTCTGTTAAAATGGTACGGGGAGCAAAATTACGACCTGTATTAGCTGAACTAGTCTTCCGGCGAATAAAACCGGTTTCAGTCATACTCCGAAATGAAAGTTTTGACATTGAATTCTGTTATCCGGGTCCGCTTTCGATAACAACTATATCATATAGTCTATATGTTAAAAGAGTTTAGAACTCTAGAATTCGGTGACACACAGAGTCTCATGCTGAGCATCATCGGGCCTATTTATTCGTTGATAAAATGACGTTCAGTCAAAGTAAAATATCTAAACATAAAATTCAGGGCAACAAAATTCACTGGATACTATAAGAACAATGGCCTCTACACAGTCTTTTCTCCAGGAAGCTATACCGATACGATATGTCGCAAAGAAAGTAATTTTCTAACAGTCTCCAACGAACCACATCCATACTTATGACGTTCATCATTTCATTCTGCAAAGTTCAACTGATACCGCTGTGCTTTCAGGATTTTCCTTTGTCGGTTTTCGTTGGTTGTCCGAATTCAAACTGAGTTATGAAACTCAAATATCGGAGTCATTGCGATATGCAAGCAACCTTTAACGTAACTAATCAAATCAATGCAAGGAATAATCTTTATTTGTATTTAACAACAGAAAATAACTATCCAATAAATTACTTTGATCATGTTGCAGACGATTAATGATTCCAGGCTGGTAACAGTGCGAACAGCGAACACGACTTTTTTTGTTAAACAACGAACAGTGCGAACAGTTCGAACGATGCGAACAGTTCATTTTTTTAAATTCGTCGAACAGTGCGAACAGCTGTTCGGTGGAGCCTGCCATCAGTTTCTGATGATAGTCACACCAGAGTGTTGTCGACTGAATGTTGTCCATGGAGTATATTGGCCGAGGATCATTTCAGCTTGGTTATGACGATGTTAACAGTCACAATATGAACTGGGCATTTTTAACCACCTTGACTTAAAGAGTCCTAAAAGGGGTTTTATGGTGAAACCGTTTCTTTTATGGTAAGTTCATTTTTTGGTCATAATTAGAGTTATTCACGTCCTATGTCTGTAATGTATTCTTGACCAAAGTTCAAAGGCAAATTTTACCTAGAAAATCACGTGATAAGATGAATCC
>SCLD01095355.1:0-33792 GCA_004367895.1 Oikopleura longicauda | reverse complement strand
GTGCCCGAAATATCTCATTTTTATTTTTAAATTTTATTTTTGGGTCAATTTATGTGTTTTGAGCATCTACTCATGAATTAAGAAAATAGTCTTGAAAAATTAAAGCAAATTCATCAGAAAATATGATTTGGAATTTATTCTTGGTTCTTTCACTCGCCCCTCAATAGTTGAGGAAAAAAAAGAACCTGAATTTTTGACTTTTTCCCCTAGAAATAGGTCGATTATGCCCCCTCGAGCCAATAATCTATGGCTACATGCCACTTATTTTGTTTATCATGGCATAGTAGCCAAGAAATTATGGCCTTGGGTCCTCTGTCTCTTTCTCAGCGCCTCAATTTTTAGACCTAAAACCATCAGACTCGATTTCCAAGTTTAGATCAGCTGTTCGGCTAGCTGCCCGTGTCTCTTTGATTCTCAAATAAAACTTCTCAAAAGGAAACTTCAGTCATTTCAAAAATGAAATCCACGATCATGTCACGTGATTACAAATTACTCATTTGCCTGACATTTTGGTCGGTCTGTTCTGGTCGGTCTCTATTCTGATAATGAGTCATTGGAGTCGAAGTAATGTATTCGAACTATTGTCATACCATATTTGAGTCTAAAATGAGTCATTATGACCAAAACCGACTGTCGATTCCTCGAAACCGGAATTCCAAGTGTTGCTCATGAGATCTCCCTCTGATTTTTTGAGAGAACAATTTTATGATCAATATGGTTCCAAAAAACCTTAAGTCGACAATCAGCTCAGCCTTGCTCTATGACTTTCAGTACTAGCCCATGTATTAAGATTTCTGTGTGCGTTTGCCTAATTATATAGAATAACCGGTAAGTGTTTTTCATTTTATATGGCCAGTAAATGTTGATCTCAGCTGATGTAACGAAATCGACCTCAATCGAAGATATTTGCAAGCAAGGCGATTTGATTGCAAGCAAAGAAGCCAGTTTTATCCCACCCAGCTACAACCTCAATCGTATTGAAGTTGCCAATCAGCTGATTGCTCATTTGAAAAAACAAGATGGAACTATTTGTAATGTTAAAGCTGTCGAATCTGATTCTGGTGTTGGCCTTGTCGCTGAACACGATGCTGATAATGAATCAGATTTAATTAAGCTACCTCTTTCACAATGTATTAGCACTATTGATGGTCAAGATCAGGAAATTTTCAAAATTGTATAGCATTTACGTCTTGAACGACTCTATGGATATGAAAAATTATGATTATTGAAAAGAATCCTGTTATGAATATGTTCAAAACTGATCCGATTGTTAGTAACATGATGAATGTACAACTTGCACTGAATTTGCTTTTTGAAGTCTTCGAAGGAGAAAACTCAAAATATTATCACTACCTGAGGACTCTCCCAGCATATCCTAAAACTATATTATCAATGCCAGTCGAGGAACTGCTTCCACTCAAAGGTTCAAGGTAATCGGATAACAATATAATAAGACGAAATTGAAAATTATTTTAAGTTTATGGATGGAAATTGAACCTATGATTATTGCAATTCACCGCCAATATGCTCGTGTTCATCAACTTATCCATTCAGCTGGTCCAAACTTTGACAAACTTAAAGCTGGATTTACATTGTCAGGTATTTTCGCTTCTCGAGAACCGCTTTCACGGTAAAATTCAGCTTATAAGTGGGCTGTTCAAATCATTCAAACTCGACAAAATGGATACCCCGGTGTCAATAATATGGAACTGAATGATTTATTCCTCATCCCAATTGTCGATTTATGTAATCATGCGACAACATCATTAGTTCGTCTTTCTCCAAGCGGCACTGAAAACGGTTAGTCATTTCCGCCTGTTTTGAGTTACCATCTTGAGTTATGAATCATAACTTATGATTCAATGACTCTCATCTTACTTTTTTAGACATTTCAATTTGTTTGAAGACAAAAGCTGATGGTGTTAAGGAAGGCGATGCATTACACTTGACTTATTCACCAACAACTACTGGAGAATTTTTTATACATTCTGGATTCATTCCAGAAAATATCGAGTCAGATGCTAGCAAAATTAGAATAACACTACCAAAAGGTATGATTCAGTAATTGTGTATCAGTGATTAGTTCTGTTCTAGAAAACGCAGATTGGCGGTGGGCATTGATGTCACAGCTTCCTATCAAAAGTCCTTTCAAAGTTGGACGCGAAACTATTCCTCACAGTCTGATCAATTTTATTCGAATCTTCTTAATGAATGAAGAAACCGCAAAATCAAAATTTGAGGACATGAAAGCTGTCCAAAAGGTAATTTTTATGAAAGTTGTCGGTTTTATATAGATAAATTCTAGATTGATTTGACGTTGGGAGATGAAGAACCAAAAGTATTCCAGTTTTTATTGGGAAGACTCCGTCTAATGTTGATGAGTCTCGAAAAGTCAATTAGTAATTGCGATGAATCATTATTGGCTCACAAGCTATTATCAAACGAGCAACAGAATTATCAAGATGCGGTGGATTATATTACTCAGCTTCAATCATGATCAGCCAATCGGATTGCCATATTTAGTATAATTACTTCTGTACATGTACACTTCTTTACTCGCATGTACAGCAACGTACAAACATTTTACTTTCCTGATTTACCTGTCTTACTTCAACAACCAGAGTCCTATCTGTCATTACTTATGACTCATCATCTATCGGACCCTGCTTCAACTGGCAAACTACCTAACAAGCGTGCCCAGCGTGAGAAAATAAATTATTAATAAGGTCAATCGTGTCATCGTATATGATTTAGAACTGTATCATGAGAAAAAAAGCAACATTTAGTCGACCCCCAACGTCTGATAGTCAAGTAGTCTATGTAATCGGTGAAATAGAAAGTGCTAAAGACTTTTGGGAAGATAGATATTTAACCGTTTCATTAGAAAACTCAGCAGGAAATGATTATAATCTTTGCATCAAATAGCTCATAAATTATGAGTCATAATAAATGTAATACATCACAGCAAAGATATTCAATTCACGACATCTCATGGCATAAAAGCAAAAAGAGGAAGTTCTAATTTTTCTTGTCCATTTTATCATTCATTCACTAAGGCAGGTTTTCAAATCGATGAATTGAGTTTTTTATCTGAGTGACTTGTATGTGCGCTGACATTCCAAATAGATTGGCAGAAAATACAATTGCCACATATTTGAAAACCCTATCAAGGAAACGGTAATCAAAGACTGAATTATAAATTCTGACGAATTATTAAACATAATGTATCTCACTTAAAGTTTAAATATGCCAAAGCACCCCAATATTTCGTTAAAGTGATTAGTTATGGCTGGTTTAACGAAAGGCGTGTCGAAGGTTACGGAACGTTTCCTCTTCCACAGCAACCAGGAAAATACAATATCGAGGTTCAAACATGGAAACCTAAAACCAGTCTTTATAACAGGTCAGAATCTATCCGTTGAATTTTCACAGAAATGATCAGCTCCAAGATCAATAGGGTTTACTGTAAACCGCTTTCAAAATATGTTGTAGTCTAAGAGCATTTTTCCTTGGTGGCGTGGATGAGCTTGTCTCTATTAAAACAGCTGGTTACAGTGATAAGTTGAAAAAGATATCACGTATTGGAATTCAAGGGGGCAATAGCGGTACTATCTACATAAAATTGAATGTCATCCTGCATCATTCGCATCCTGTTATCAAAGAAAAAGTGAAAATTGGGGAGCTCAGGATTTTTTTCTTATTTGAAAACTGTGATGGATGCCATTTGCACAACTTATATTATATAAGTTATACAGAATAAGTAAACTCGATAAAAAGTGTACTGGATCAGTTTCAAGAAGCAAAAGATAAGCTGACAATGCTGAAGCATAGCATGCTCCCATCTGACAGCGAAGGCAATCTGATATAAAATTTATCAGGATAATATCAATTCATGTTAACAAAGTTATTTTTTTCTAATAAACTTTAATTTCATAATAATGCTATACTCGTTTCGGCCTATTTCCAAATCATTGGGTCCAGGACCTGGACTCCAGGTCACTCCATGTGAAAGGGACACTTGGTGTCTCAAAACCTTTGTGTCAGACGGTGAGGCTGTCAAAGTTCTTTGATATCAATGATTTTTCATACTGAACAAAAGCTGTGCATAAATATAATTGTACTAATTAATTTCCAAAAATGAAAAAAAATGATATTTCATTCACTTTCATTATGAAAGACGAGAAAAAAAATGCTAATTTCTTGCTCAAAGATTTTAGTGAAAATACAACAACGCATGGTCCTAAAAATATAGTTTCTGCGGTGCGAGTCTGGGCCAAGGAACGTGTTTCTAAGGGTAGATAGAGAGTATTTACAATTTAACTCCCTGGTGCCAATAGGCGCTTTAAAGGCCAATTTGAACTTGAACTGGACATTTGGTACCCTAGTAATGTATCAATCGGTTTGAAATTGGGATTGAGAATTCAATAAGCTTTTCACGATGGTTAATGCAGCATAAATTATGCATAATGAAAGGTTGTGAAAACTTTTGTTATACAGACCCCAATTGGCACTGGAGGGTTACGTTCGGAGATCTAAAACTGGGGTATTTATTCCTGAAAAACGA
Source organism: Oikopleura longicauda (assembly GCA_004367895.1). NCBI lineage: Eukaryota > Metazoa > Chordata > Appendicularia > Copelata > Oikopleuridae > Oikopleura > Oikopleura longicauda. The sequence goes on along the minus strand of SCLD01095355.1, from coordinate 29,228 downwards.
TAAAAGTTGTTATGGTTTTCGCTATTTCTATGCATGTGTGGCGTGTTTGTTTGGCAAGCAATTATGCTCATAGTTGAGGTTTCCATACATTTTACTGGATAGACAGTTGACTAAAGTGGGGCGTGTCTTCCAGATAGTCGTCTCTATACAGTATAGGCTTAAGTGCCCCACGCGGAATTCGTATCAAATGAGCCTTGGGAAGACGTACCCCACTTTATGTGACAGTCTGTCTTTGAGAACAACGTACAGCATACCGAAACCAGCAAAAGTTGAATATTTTCAATTTCCAATAACAACTTCGATTAATATAAAATACAATAAAGAAATGCGTTTTCCTTCGGTCACTTTATGTAACCAGAACCGAATAAAAGAAAGTTTAATTCTCGATAATAATGCAACACGATTTAAGGATTTAGCCGATATCGGTCGGTTATTTGAAGGGTGTAAGGAGAATGGTTCATCGAGACGAATAATATTTTATAAATAAGTTAAGTATCAAGTTGGTACTACAAACTGATCGTGTTCAAAAAAATTTTTTGTGATCAATTAACCAAGATAAGGCTATAATTTACGACGAAAAGAATGGCGAAAAAGAAATAACTACGGCAGATTTAGGAATAGCTAGCTATCTTTGTGAAGATACAGACCCGGTCAAGGCTCCATTGATAGGGATAATCATGATTTTCAGAAAGCGCTAGGAAATAAATAATTGAGAAATTTTAAGTGGAGGTTAAAGTATTTTAAAGTTGCGTTGTCTTTTGGGCAATTTTTAAATTTGTGTAGTTTTAATTTTTTCTTTAAAACTTCTTGAAAATAAATTTTCATCAGATGTTCGACCTTAGGGTTACGTTTTTAAAATTTTTGTGTAATCGTTCCCAAAAACGCAATTTTTAAGAACTTTTCCTAAGGTTCCCAAATAGGATACGATAAAGGACTTTTGGAAATTTGTTAGTCTTCAACTTGTTAGTTCATAAATTAAGACTAAATTATTAAGTCAAGTTTAGTTTTGATTGTAGTTATTGTGTGGAGTGTTTTCCGTAATCGTGATTTAGTCGAGCAAACACAGCGTTTTTCGGAGAGATTTCCGAAACTTGTCTTCGGCATGATTATCCCTATCCATTGATTACCAAAATAAGAAATCTCGATGAATGTTTAAATTATTTCTGGTTTGACAAAATTGCTGAAAAGGAGCTTGCTTCAATAAACCGAACCGAGTTTATTCGACAGCAGATAGAAATTCAGTTAAGGTTTTCGAATCAATAGAGCACCGTTTTTGTTTGGTTGTATGTGAGGCCTTCGCAGATTGTGAATCGCAGTAAAGGTCTAAGATGTCACGCCTTGACAGTTATACCATGGCGATAACCGATGAAAGTCAAAGAAAGAGCTCTGTAGAGCTAAACGAAAACGAAGATCATCTTCAAATTCGGACCACGTTTTTCAAGGAAAGATAAATTTTAAGGAATCAAACGTTTTTACTATCCGTTACTAAAAAAAATAACAAAAAATCTCTAAATAGCTCATTTCACTTCGGCTTTGAGTCATTATTTGAATGAATCCGAACTTGGGATGGACCAAAATGAAAAATTTGAAATTCTTATGAATCGAATTTTTGTTGAACCTGAAGAACGACGAAGACTCGGTTTTGACCTAATCCCTTGAATCTTATCTTTCGGGTTTCGCTTTATATAGGCTCATAAATTATGATTCATCATCGACAAAAAAGACGTGATTTTATGTGGTGGCTGGACAGAAAATCAGGTCCCGTAGAAGCCCATGATGTATTCAAACATACTCAGGAATGGACTGAATTACTTCGACGGACACAGCCAAGTGAACGAGCGAAAATGGGGAAATATGTGGATATCACAAGAGATGAAATACTTGAATTCGGTCACAATGCAGAAGAAACAATTCTTCTTTGCGAGCTTGATAATCAGCCATGTTCATTTAAAGAGTTTAAAACATTTCAAAATTCTAGATATGGAAATTGCTTCACTTTTAATCATGGGTAAGCCAAATTGATTTGTATTTAACAGTCACGCTACCTCTTTGCGCTGGAGCGCCAAAAGGGATAATTTTTGTAATGTTTTTATAATTTCCACGCACTTTTCCCCTCCGGTAGTGTGTCTGTTAAAATATTTCTAGTATCAATATAGCCTATATTATATAGGGTTGTTACGCATTAGAACCAAACACTATTATAAGATTTTGCATGTAAAGTGTATCACTCCAATGTGTGCCAATTCAAGACCAAGTGCATCATTCTAATATGGGACCCCCCTATATGATACCAGACATAAACAGTGATAACCGAGATTTAGTACAATGGGGGATGAACTGAGATACACAGAGTTGATAGGATCTCAAAACGGTTTGAAACTCGTCTTGAATGTTAATCAAAATGACTACACTGGGATTCTAACAGATTTAGCCGGAATAAGACTCTCAATACATAATGCATACTCTGTTTCTTTTCCAGAAGACTCTGGAATCAATATTTCACCCGGTATGACCACCAGTATATCCATCCGTAATAATAAAATAATTCGAACTCAGGAAGGTGAACAATTTATTAATCAGCATAAAATTCTCCTATGTTTTTTGAGTACCAAAAAAGCTACCATACGATCAAGTAAACTGCACCGACAACGAGTATCGTGATTATCAACAAGTTTATGATGGAACATACAGCTTCGTTCAATGCAAAAAATCTTGTGTTCAAAGAATGATGCTACAGAGATGTCGCTGTATAGGTAGATCCAAAACCAAAATGGTTAAATACGTCGAATTTATAAAAACTTCACCTGAGTTAAGTTTTGAATTAAGATGATGTTTCAACGCTGTTAGATTCAAAAATATGCCGTATGGTGAATGAAACTGAACATAACTGTATGCAGGCCGTTAGAAAAGACTTTGCGAGTGATAAAATAAGTTGCGATTGCGATCAAAGATGCACCGATGACTATTGGACATTACAATACAGGTTCTTGCCAGATTAATAATTATAAAATAATAAGTATTCAGTACTTTGGAATGGCCTGCTGAAAACTTTGAGCCATACTTATACGGTTCGTTGGCTAATTCGAACCCTGCTATTGCCAAAAAAATGGTCAATCAAGAATATACTCAAGAAAATATTGTTGAACTTAAAATTTATTTTGAAGAATTGAATCAACAAGGTAGGTGGACAGGCTTAAATAATTAATAATATTGATTCAATATCAATAAACTTCTTCAAGTCCTTGAAGAAGAACCTAAAGTAACATTCTGGACAATGATGTCAACAATAGGTGGCAGTATGGGATTATATATTGGCGTGTCCGTGATAACCGTTGCCGAAGTGATCGAATTCGTCATAAAACTTATCAGACAAAAAAAATGCTGTGTATAATACGTGGAAATAAAATTATTCGCATTCGATATTTGTTCAATTTGTAAGCGAGCCTGAAATATAAATCTTACTTTATGAGAACTTCAGCATGGAATTTTTTAATTATTTTGAGTTGCATCGGCACAAATAATGGCAAAGAACAAAAAGGGGTCGCAAGTCAAGCATTTCTTCCTCGAAGAGTATTGGTTATTGAATCAAATAGGGATTCAGACGATCAGGAATCATTTTACGAAAAACATAAAGGAAGAGATTTCATTAATGTCTTTCATTAAATATTTTTTTACAAATTTACAAATATGAATCTGGTTTCAAGGCAAAATATTCGGTGGTCTCCTTGGAGCAGTCGCACTTCCTGTAGCCTTACCCTTATTAGGGTTCACATCTGCAGGGGTAGCAGCTGGGTCTGTCGCAGCTTCTATACAAAGCGCTTTCTATGGTGGAGCAGCTGGTGGAGTATTCGCCGCGGCCCAGGAACGTTTTTATTGAGAAAAATTGCATATAAGGAATTAGAATTAGTAATATTAATTCAATTATAGTCTGCAGGTGCAGCGGGTGTTGCAATGGCAACGACAGCTGGAATGGCTGCTGGTGGGATCGCAATGGGTGTAGTATTTGATTCTTTCGCTGACAATTCAAGTCCAAGGCAACAAGCATATGTTGCAAATACGATTTTAAATGATCAGAATAATAAGATTCATATTTATGCAGATAAGATATATATTGGATTGAACAGATTACCTGGTAACGGTTCGATATGACTTATATCATATGAGTTCAAAAATTCATATGAGTCATAAGATATGACATGAACGATGAATTTTTGAACTTGAGCCTTTTTATTTGAAAATACCGAACCCTGAAAGGCACGCCTGACATTCGAAAGTTTCTCATACAAGCTCCTGATCTTAAAACCACTGGATATGATAAATCCGTTATAATAATCGGAGGGCGTCAATTTACAATTTACGATACATATTATATTGAAGAAAAAATTAATGTTACAGATGGATATATGTGGTTTATCCAGTACGACAACTCCAATGAGATATCATTGAAAAATTTCCAGCGTTTCATGTCCAAATCGTCTATTGGGAGCTTCAATTTGAAAGAAACTCTGGAATATATCGGAGTTTCGTTTAGCTCCATCCCACAGGGTGGTTTTAAGATGAACGCCGACAAAATTTGGTAGATCGACCCAGAAAACGCAAATTTTAAGGGTGTTACCCCCGAAATTGACCTGTCTTTGAGCTACCAATTTGTTTGCGCGAATGACGCTAGCTTAAAGTTTGAGATCATTCTGACAAAACCGAATCCAGTTTTCGTATGTCGTTCATGGAGGCCATCAACTCCATTTTACTACAAAACATCACAATAGATGGAAACCGCGCCAAAATAATCAAATGTTTCCCATTCTTGTACCAAACATTGGCTTCAAAAAATTCTCGCAAATTAAACCAAATCCAGGGATCTTAATTTTTTTCTGAGGTTATCAAGATAATATGTGTTAGATATAATATGTATTATATATGAATAATTTATATTTATATATAGATCTCTGACCAAAGCTTGAAACTTGGTTGAAAAATATTGAAGCAGATCTCGATTCACTTGAACCAATTGTCAAAATCACAAATACTGAAACATACACAGGTAAAATTTACCTTATACACATTTATGTACATATTCTATACTTAGCATGATTACCGTAGTCATCGATGTTATAGGAGAAAGTTTGAGAATATATACATAAGAACAACTGACACTATGAAGTGTTATATTATCACATATGCTTATATCACATAGCATACATGCCACAATACACCCCTGATTTGTGTTCAAAAATTACCAAAATTTTACGTTTTTGCCTTTTAAAAAAGTGCACCGGGGTGCACCGACCTAAGTTGTTTATGGCAAGTTAGAATAAGTCCTAAATAACCTAAAAAGGTGGCGCTTTTCGGCGCTTTTTGAAAATTTTGACGAAATACCACGAAATCGTACAATATCATCCAATACCTAAAATTTCTGCTCTGATTGATGAAAACATACGTAAACATTACAAAAAATGCGTATTTTTTATTAACATCAATCTAAAACATTGATCCTGAAATTTTGAGCCCTTAAGTCGGTCCCCTCGAAAAGTCGGGTAGGAACGGTAATCATGCTATCTATACTGTATAGACTATACTGCAAAATATATTCATGAATTTCATGTTCATGCTCGACTCACACCACTTTAAACGTTCAGTACTCGATCATAAGTCAGCAGATAGTTTATCGCCATCTGGAGTTGTTTCAATCACTCCCAACATACGCTCAACACACAAAAGCTCACCAGACGCTTCATCCCATATCATGATTTTCTTAAATATGAAAATAAAAGTTTTTGTTCATTCTCTCTCTTAATAAAAATATAACGAATTGAAAACGAATTCATATTATTTTTGTCAAATTATTCGATCTGATCTGATCTACCACCTGTCTACTACACGATGGCTGCGTGTTGATATTAAGCAAATCTTATTTCGGAAGTATAATTACAGTATTTATTTATTTGTCTTTTAAAATGATTATGTTAATGCGGGTTGTTCGTGATGATGTTGCATATATCTAGAGCCGTTGGAAAAAGGGTTGACGCGCCCATCGGCTCAAAAGTATGTCTCATCCCCTCAAAGTGAAAATAATATCTCGTTAAAAGGCGATTTCACAAAGGGGGATTGACCGGAATAATAACCGATTCATAAGAAAGTCGTAAAATACCCTGATCAAAAATATAGTAAAGGGAAAGATATTTTACAAGAGAGAAACAATCTAATTTTGAACCTACGCATGGCATTTTAAACCTTTTTCTTAATCGTACCCTTCACAATCTTAGAAATTGGAAATCTGATTGTCACACAATCATGAAAACGAATTGAAAGGGGATGAACAAAAAACAGCTGTTCAAACAGGTGAACGCTAAACCGGTTTATTCGCTACTGTCCGACACTGAATCAGATCAAATAGAAGAGGAATTTCTTCAAAACTCCGAAAAATCCGAAATCCCAGTCTCACTACCAACCGAAAAAATGTCAAAAGAGAAAAGGAAAAAGACGAAAGTCAAAAGGTAAAATTCTTGATAACGTGGGGCGCGTCTTCCCGATGGTAATTAGGTCCAAATTTCGCATGGGGCAATTAAGAAGAACTCAAATTTTGAGTCTCAAAAATCATATCGGTAGTTTTAAGTTACCTGTAGTTACTGTTAAGGTTCTTACTTCTTTCGGCTGATAAAATGGCAGTATATGTAGCTTCCGATTGTCAATATTACTCCATAGGCGTTAATAAAATGTCGTATTTTGATTGGTGTCCGGGAATGATTAAGGTCTCCGACACTTTGTTTACGATACGTGTTTTATTGGTGTCCTGTAGTATTCGTGCCTCATTCGGGATTGGTAATGAGAGTAATAACCAAAAAAGTCATCAAATGAGGCGTCGTGGTAGAAAAAAACGGTAAGCAAAACCGCCTTTGGAATTCAATTTCATTTGAATTTTGATACCATTAAAGGATCTCAGAAACGGGTAAATCTGTTAAGTCTTCTTTAAGTCGGTAAACCACCCGGTATTAACCCTGGTTAAGAGAACACCAACAAGATAGTTGATCTCCTTAATATTGCTCAAACAGCCTCTTATTTTTCAAATCTTCCTTCGAGTAAGGCTTCGACACACTTTTGAAGGCCACAGTGTTAAGAGACATGCCGCGACATACTTAATATAAAACATACGGTATGAGTGCACTTTCTCGATGGTCGTCGTCTGCATACTGACCCATGTGGATTCCGGACAAAATGATCATCGGGAAGACGCATCCCACTTAAGAAGTGTCTACGGAGGTACAATTAATTTTAAAAACTGATTTCCGTTGAAACCTTCAAGGATTGTTTAATCAAACATATTATATGTTGCATATAATATGGTTGTATGATATTCTAATCTTTTATTTTCAGTCGATGGGACTCGAAATATTTTCTGACAATATTTTGTTTTATTTTGGTGCTGATGGTTAACATACATTTACTGATGAAACGAAAAGGTGCAATCGCTGAATTTTTCTTTGAACCAATTGATCAACAGGTTTTTATCATACTACACAAAATAACTCGGCCATAACGAAAGTGCAAAATTGTTACAGAAAATTTGTGTCCCAGGTGGTAGCTCAGGGGTCTCGTTTGAAAGGATATTCAAAATGACGTTTTGTACAACTCTGCGTTATCTATCATGATATTATAGCTTCCGTTATATTTTTCTAACATCGGACTTGTATCTTAAAATGGACACCTTTTGCTATTTTACACATTTTATCACACTTGCTCAGTTTCCGTTCAAGTTCCGTTACAGGTTTCATCTTTGAATAAGGACTCGATGACGGTATTAATAATCGTCAATAATACCGTATTATCAATTTGATATTATATACTTTATAAGAAATATTCTTGAAGATGGCGGATTCATACGTGAAACTTTGCTCATCGATATCACGACGTTGTGTCAGTCAAAGCAGTTTATTTTGTTTGGCTTTCTGAAATCTGATTTTTAAAATGGATTTCATTTTATATGCAAATATGACGTATAAATGCGGCAATATTCCTTCAGAGTTATTATGATGATATTCGTTGCCGTGGGCTAAGTGATCCTGTCCGTTTTATGGTGGAGCCTCACTTCTCTCCTCCCTCTCGAGAGATTTTCCTCATAATCATTAAACCAAACTTCCAATGTTAACGATCAATTCATCCTGTTAGAGAATATATAAACTTTATATACAGAGATATACTAGTCTGAAGAATCCTGATCATTTGCAGTGGGTGATAAAGTTCCACTGAGAAACGAATTAAATAGTTAGTTAATACAAATTGTATTGACAATTCCACACCTGTAATGCGGACAAAGAGACACAGGCCCAAGACTAGCCAACATCATGGTCATTCGACGAGGAGAAGCATCTCTATTATGTTTGCAAGGCGAATATTCTGTTGGTCAACGTGTGATGTATTCAGTTTCTGTTTGTGTGCTCTACTTATAGTTACAGTTGTTTCCATCACACAATCAGATCGACCGAAAATTGTTTCTTTTGATGAACATCAAGCACTTCTAATTCGGGTAGGGTTTTAAACAGATGGTTATGCGATCAGGTCGCGATATATTATTTATTACTATCTCATGACTATTTTTAACGTCTAGAGGTCAAACAGCCATGCAGCATGTCACATGCTTCATTCCAAATTGTACCAACGTGACACAGTTATGTTTTTTTAGTTTACTGGTCGACAGTGTCCAGTTTACCAAACTTAAACACCGCAATTGAATTAAAGACGATTTTTAAGAGTCCAAACTTGGCAAAGAGGTCAATTAAAGAAAAACGATTTAGTTTAAATGGGTCAAAATAGTGGTTTTCTACTATTTTAGGCTGACATTTGGTTAAAATGCAGAATTCAGGTGACCTTCGTCGATATTTCGTCATAAAACCACAAATTCAAAATCCATAATGCCATTGAGTGAGATAAGGCATATCATAAGAGGAAGTATAGTCCGAACTAACACTTCTAGAATTGACAGTTCAAATGGATCTTTCTGATTAAGTACCACAAAAATGTCTCCTCGCTAATTCATATCCGTCAACCTATCCCACCGAACTAAATCATTATAACTGGATTTATGAAGAGTAACACTGAGCGTATGAAACGTTTTTGAAAATAGCCAAAATTGGACCACTAGTAGTGTGCAAAAATGCCTTGTATAAAATTCATCAATTAAAAAAAATTCAGCAACAAGCCGCCTACGACTCAAATCAAGCAGCCAATCAGGCACGTCAATTATCAAACCAAGAATTCCAAAATTCTCGTATTCAAAGTAATATCAAGCCGAGCTCACCAGGAACGTGAGATTGAAATCCTAAGCCTTCTGAACACCATGGTCGCTCTTATTTCTATTATATGACCGCGTGACAGGCTCTTAAAATAATTTTAAGACTAAAATATAAAAGAAACGGCCTTTTTTGGACAGTTGCTGTCATTGAAAAATTAAAAATTTGGTTTTGAAAATTTTGAATTGAATTTTTGGGATTTTTCTGAAACCGCTGAATCTGTGTGGAGCGGAAAATCGGTTGTTTCGGTTTTTGTGTTTTTAATCAATTTTAAATAAAATTTTCATAGGGAAATACTGTACTTGAGGGGGTTTAAGAGTATTACCAGAGCTTTTTCGACAGTTGGTTGACATACAACACAAATTAAATGAAGGAAATTAATCTCACATGACCCGATATAAGTTATAACTTATAAGGATCTTCCTTTATCAGGTAATTTTTATCATACTTAGTGATCCAACTAAATCGGTTACGCTGATTTCAAAAATCTTATTATGTTTCTCGTATAACGTTTCGTTCGTGCGCAAGAATTTAAAAAATGAACATTGAACGACTCATTGTCGGGAACGCTTTGATGCAGCCTGTGGATGACTGTACATGGGTATCATAGATTGTGATTTTGGATTCTCTTTAATTTGAGCATATTTTTCTTGCGATCGAGCCTACCTACCGATTAAAGACCTAAAAGAAGCGAGTATAAATAAATCGCGGTCAAGCAAGTGTCATCCTGTCACTCGTTGAAACATTTTCTCATTTCCAGAGACGCTATCATCGTCCTTATCATTAGGCCATGCCATTAAAAGCCAGATTTTGCCCAAATTTCGAATCGTTTCAAATTTTTACTTCGTATGAGCCAAAATTGTTGTTTTTGATTGGAACTTTTGAGGGGTGAAGCGTTTTTTTAATGTGATTCCAGCAAAAAAAACCCTCATGGTCAAGCCGGTATAATTATCAAATTTCAAGTAGATCAATCTCGACATAAAAAATTAATTATCACTTTTAAAATCGATCCAAAAGCTGATTTTTATTTTTTTAGTGGAGCTTTTCAGAAGTCATCGTTCTCGAGCTTTGAAAAAACAACTTAACTTAATGTGTAGTAAGCGATGTTTGCGCCTTGAAAATTTTAAATGAAATCTCAAAAAAGTTGAATATGAATCTGTCAGTCTACCATCATGCAATGGAGTACCAAGGAAAAATGTTGTCTTCACAAAGGAATTGATATTATTTTCTCTAATGCAGCCTAACAATATTATACAGGTCATTGTTTCCTTTATCAGAAACTCCCGATCTAAGATCATAGAAAGAAGTTATCTTGACAGTTAAGGATACCATAGCCATATCAGAATTATTTAATAAAAAGCCTCTCATTTTTTCTCTCTCACAGAGAGATATGGACCATATCATATGGTTCTAAATTTCAAATTTGGTCAAATTGCGTGGGTAGACTTAAAATACTTCTTGGTGAGAAGAAGAGACAACGATCCACAAATGCGTAAACTCTTTATTACTTAACTCACTTATAAAATCCTTTTTACATTTAACTTCTGTTAATAAAGGTCTTGTATCGGAAAAAAAACGTAGGCTCACTGAAGAATGCTCACATATATATCAAAAGCAACACGACTAGAAATCCGATGTGTGGCACAGATATTCGATACAAATTTCTTGGAAATAGTTTTTGTGGCATTTTTGAAATCGTAAATTACGTAACACCTTCAAATTACGTCATGAATAACTCAACACGTAATTTTTGAGCTCATTGACCTCGAATTAGAAAAGAGTTGTGAAATATTTACCGATTTTGGTATGGCTAGAATATTCTTAATGATTATGTATGGGCCGTACAGTATGGCTCGCTCGAAGTTTTTTGGTTTATTTTCTGGTTGAACAAAGTTAAAGCTTATTTAATTACGCGTCTATTTTGATGCAGATTACGATAGTTTTCGGATTTTTTCACCGGGAGGAAATTCAAGCCCTTCACATTAAGTAGATCAAGCTTTATAAACTAATGAGCGAGACGGGATTTTTAAATTCTCTAATCGCCAAAATTCGATCCAAATTATATTGAGCCAGCAATCACCAAAAATGGCGTTTTTAATACCGTTCATATTCAACTGAATGAATTCAAAGAGGATTCTACGATAGAACTTTTTCCAGAAATCAAAAATTCGTATTATTCAAATAATAACAGTTAAAAGACACATAAAACTGGTGGCACTACTTTGACCAATATAATCCTGCGTTATGCTGAAAAACATCAATTGGTTACTGGTTTACCCTTTGGTGTACACTGGGAATTAGCTGGATATCCGGCTAAATTTGACCGAACGCTTATTGACCCCGTTCTTGGGAAATATAATGTTCTTTGTCATCATTTCAGATACTCTGAAGAAATAAAAGAAGTTACATATCCCGATCATGTGTTCATTACGATGCTGAGAGATCCTGTGAAAAATTTTGAATCTGAGTTTGGGTTTTTTCGCGATTACCCTTTTCCACAATGGGTCGGAGTTAACGGAACACTGGAAAAATTCATGGAAAATCCACAAAGTTATTATGATAGAAGCACGCCATGGTATTTTCGGTAAGAACTCTGGATTCATCATCGATTTTGATAGGTTTTTATAAAAAGGTTTTCCAGTTAAAACACTTAAAATTATAACACTTTTATTCCTAGACTAAGAGGAAATTTATAATGGCCTTTTTCAGGATCAAAAAATTTTTAAATGGGTTAATTTCGCAGATTTAATTTTGATTTTTAAGTGCGAAAAATTACATGTCATATGATTTGGGGCTAAATCACGAGGCAGAAGACGACAAATATATAACAAATGCCATTCAAGAGTTGGAATCGACTTATCATCTGGTTCTTTTGACAGATTATTTTGAGGAATCACTCATTTTGCTCAAGGTTATCCTGATTTTATATTTCAAGCCCAGCCCAATTCAAAATTAATTTTATTATTAGGAATTGTTGTGTATGTCCTTTGACGATCTTATTTATCTGCAACTGAAACGAAGATCAGAGCGCGTTGAAGTTAAAGACGATCTTGCGAAAAGGATACGAAACTGGAATAAACTTGATTCTGCAATTTATGATCATTTTCTGAAACGATTCAATGAAAAAATTGCAGCATTTGGGACAGACAAAATGGCCAGAGAAGTCTTAACTCTTCGCCAAAAGCTCGATAATGTTCGCGATGAGTGTGTTGCGGTTCGTATAATACAAATTTTGAATTGAGTGAAATGATTTTATAAAAATCTTCGACCTAGAAAATAACTCATTCTTAGGAAGTCGATAACCAAAGAGAACATAGCTGGATTTTGAGAAACGTACTTCGAAAAGGCTCTTCCGAACGCTGTAAAAAAATGAATTGGGGAGAAGTCCGATATGGTGACTCAATAAGGTCAGTTATCACGTTATACTTAATTTTGAAATTCGGTTCTTGCGGTCAGATCGGGAGCAAATTGCGTTTAGTCATTTGGTTGAAATTGGGCGATCCATCCTAAGCATAATTTAGGATAATGCAAAAAGATTGGGTATCACTTCCTATACAACCAAGTTTTGACTCGAGGGAGAAAAAACTCAGAGAGAAGCAACTTGCTATTTTGGGAGCCGAATATTTCAATGAAATGGATCATAGATAGTCCACACCGAGCTGGCTGTGGCCGGTTACCGAAGCGTTTTTTCAACTTCCAGTAAACATCACGTGTCGCCTGGTCAAATGGTGACAAAAGTAGGTCACACAAAACTGTGCACTGGGCTTATAGGTTACAAGAACATACACTGAATACTTCAAAACTGCAATACAATGGGCGCGCAATTGAACGACACTGTTAGAAATTGATCATTCAAAACTGTATAAAGTTGTTTAGTTTTATAGACTCTATTCCAATATATTATACATATACATTTACATATGTACATGTACATACAAATATAGTTTCCTTATTTTATTTGCTCCTATTGATACTTTTTGAAATTTTCCCTGCGTCAAAGTTGAGAGCGGTGCAATTTTCGAATCTGATAGTTCTATTTACCAACATTTCAAGGTCATTTGGACAAGCAAGAGGTCTAGTTAGATTATAATTTATAATACAAGAAAGAGGACATATACCAGCGCGCTAGTCGGTAAATAACTATTGCGATGGGAAATAACTGGAGAGACTTTCTATTGAATGATGATGCTTATTGGCTAGCGCTTCTGCTTTCGAGTTTACAAATCATTTGGGCTGGATTTTCTGTTCTTTTTGCCTTGGTGGCAAGATTCGGCTTAAAATCTCAAGGTTCGAAGTCATCACTGGTGACTCGTCAGGGTGTTCCAAGCGCCAAATGTTACTTTTAGGATTTGTTTTGTCTGGGAGGCGTTTTATCACGTTTCTGATTGTTTTCTTTTTGAATGGAAGTGCTGGAATTTCTGGATTATTTGCAGTCAAATTTGAAACTGAGTCAGATTTACAGCCATTGTTTGTCACCTTTATCATACTTTCAATTCTCATAGCGGCTTTCGTAAGTTAAGTTTAATTAATTATAAAGTGGGGTGCGTGTTCCCGAGACCGTCGTCAATATACTACTCTATCATTGTGTAATCCAGACCAATTGGAAGAGGCCCCCTCTTTATACGATTCGGGTCTTTGAACGACAAGAAATAAGTTTATAAGTGTACATGGCTGCTTTTGTTGGTACCTTGCTTGGATTCAATATTTCCTGATAGTATATTGACTTATTCCAAGGAAAATGTTCGATAATATTTCGATATTATGCATATTTTATGCAGAACTGATTTTGAAACATTTTAAAGCTTATGATATTTTTGCTATCATGTTTTACCACATTTAGCATTATCACCATAGTTATGTGTTGGCCCTATGCATTTTAAGGGTACGGATGTTTCATCGGCCGCTTTTTGGGCCCAAAGTGGCCGATGCCCCCTAAGTGTCAAAGCGGCCGATGTATCAATTTTGATCAAATATGCCTCATTACTGATAACAAGGGGTCGAAAGCGGCCGATGTAAAATTTTTATCAAATATGACTTATTACTCATAATAAGGACTCGAAAGCGGCCGATGTGATTTTGGGTTAGGGTTTTGGATTTGGGTTAGTTATGATTTCGGGTTATGGTTATGAATTTGGGTTATGGTTTTGGGTTAGGGTTATGGTTTCGGGTGAGGATTATGAATTTGCGGGTCCGAGATTTCTCCACACCCTATGGTCCATAGCCTATGGAGCTCTTTTGCGTCGCGGTTTGGGTTTGGGAGTGCGAGCGAGCCCGTCAACACAAACAGCTGGTTTGAAATTTTGAAAATGTACTGTTCATAATTAATGACTAGGAAAGTGTCGAAAGCGGCCGATGTTATTTTTCGAGAGTCTTGAAGATGATCCTAATCTTTGTATATTGATGCCAAAGAAATGCCAAAATAACAATGAAGTTTTAGTCTGGCTCTAGAAAACCTGAACGTCGGCCGCTTTAGCCCTTAGGATACATCGGCTGCTTGGACTCAAACATCGGCCGCTTTCGACTTTCCACATCAGCCGCTTTCGACCCTACTCCATTTTAATGCCTAATTACTAGTAATAATGGTGCATTTTCATCACCTTTGGCCCAACGACTTTGGGAGGACAAATCACTGTAATTAACTGATTGTTTGACTTATTTAATCATGTTAAAATAAATATACCATTGTAAAAATCGGAGTTTGCTACCCAGACAATTTCCGACCATATAAATTTATCGTTATAATCGCAATTGTCAATTGGCTTGGGGAAATTGCAAAACGGAAGCCCTTAATCACCAGTCGGCGAAATCCGGTTCCACAGTAGACGAATTCAAAAGTTATTGGTTGGACTGAATTTGTTTTGTCAAGATCTTTCAAATGACAGTTAGATCCGGATCCCATATTAAAAGTGCATATTGCAATGAACAAAAAACTTTCGATAATAGGTATAGATTTTCATTTATTACAGGCAAGTGCATAGGTTGAAACTAACTATGCACAACTACAAAAAAAAATAGTCAGGTGAACTATTACTCTGACATGATACAAGATATTGAAGGATTGGCTGTAGATTGATTCCGAAGAGATCATTAAAAAGGATATGTCAATAGACTGAACGAGTAATATCTGAAAGCAAGAAAGTTGGAATTGTGAAGAAATTGGCATGCGAGTAGCAACTTTCATAGACTCTCATTAAGAAAATATCATTATGACAACCACGTTATCATCTATATTTCCATAATAAGAGCAAATGAAGTAAAATGTAACTGTTTAGAAGTAATGAACGAGGTTTGAGTGAACTTGTATAACGGTTCAAGTTGGTGATTTAGCATGATAGAACTTTCAAATCGATTTATCCGCACGCAGAGTTCGGCAGAATGAGCACGATACAATTATCTGGAGAAGGGTCAAAACTGACAGTACAAATCCACCTAAAATGGGTTTAAATTGTGGGCTTTTAAAAAGGTCACTTACTTATATAAAGCCAGAAGTATCGTTCTGCAAAGTATAAACTAAGTTGTTTTGTACATCCAAGAGGCGAATCCCCATTAATTGCCCAAATATTTGATGGTTGGGGTGAAACGTTACATCGACTCTCAGGTTTTTGACTTAAGTATTTGAATTTCATAAAAGTTCATTATCAAAGAACCTTACCAGCAAGATTCGGGAATTTCAAATTTTTTTCTGGTTATTTCATCCTCATCTTGGATTTTGAACCATTCTGAGTTTGTCCAATCTGAATGGGATTCAATTCCACAGCAAAAGTGATTCGTTTGAATTTTATCAATCACCTTAAATCGTTTATTTATTGTAAACTATAATGCATAGCTAATATTTTACAATGATTTATACTTTTTATTCTTACATTCGCTATGTTTTCATTTTTATTATACTCGATTTTAATCATTTTGTCAAGAGTTTTCGATAAAGAGATTGCTGGATCATCGAAATTGGCCATGTAAAGGAAACAAAATGCCGAAATCAGGAGAAGAAGTAAAGAAACTCCCAACATAAATATATAAATGATTGATCCTTTGACACGACTCAAACCAGAAGCAAACCAACCAATGAAACCTTAAAAATTATTAATTCCAAATTTGATTTGACGCACATTATTGAACTCACTTGCAATAAAACTGAGTAAGGCACCGAATCCAATTGTGTAAATCGTTGTTTGATACTTGTCAGGAATAACCCCATTGATAAAATAATCATTCCAAAAAGTTAGATATGCAGCCAAAAGTATCAAAGCGGTCGATGTCAAGAAATGAATCAACGAAAATGAAATTAAAAGTGCCCGATAGCAATTTGTGTCAAACTCCATTGTCTCTAAATTATTATCATTTGTTTGATTATTAATAAGGTAGATTATATTAGACGATTTTGTCACGGTCAAGATATTCACTTGGCTTGGACAATGCGAAAATGTCGGAAGATACCATACATATCAAGATAATACTAGCTTTGATAGGATTTATACATTATAAATTATGGAAAAATAGGATAGACACCAGAATATTCGTAAATATGATGGCCACTAGGGTCGGAAGAGATCAATTCGGAAGTTAATTGCAGAAGGCATTTATGGAAGTTATTCTTTGAACTTTTCAAATGATAATTCATGGCTTTTATATACTTGGAGAAAATCACTTATGAGTAGATGGGCGTTTGTATGGGGTGAAAGAAACGCAATAATAAAGACAGAGTTTCAGACATGAAGAAGTAGCACAGAAAAATAAATTAACGGAAATCAGCGAAAATACAATCTTTAGCTATTATTTTCATCATGACCCCGAAGATATGTGTCCGGCTCTAGATATGAGGTTGATGACTGGTCAGGTGGATCGCTTTGAAGAATTTCAAAACTGACTAAAACGAATAATTTTGGTGATAATGACAATGAACGATTTGAAATTATGCCTTTGGTTATAATGATATCCAGTCTGAACTTCTAGATATTGATTTTGAATTGGAGTGGATTGACTTTGTGAAAGGAGGTTTTCATAACTGCCGTTCAAGGCTGAGGATGTTGTGGATTGGGCATGGCTGCTATTAGCTGGATTTCGACGTGGTAACGGTTGCTTATTTGTCAGTTAATATGATTTTTAGAATGTGGAATGTAACTTACGGGCACTTGTGGCGGTCTTACTGGTGTCAACGAATTTGAATTGAGTATTCGGTCACGTGATCTTTGTCGTTGGTGAATGGGACTTGCTGGTTGATTATTTACACGGAAAATATTTGAAGGAGCTTGATTTGTTTTAGGAGAAACTATTTTATGTTTTCAATGAACTTTTGCTTGTTTAAAGATTTCTATTTTGAAAGTAATATATTAGAAGAAAACATTCCTGTATTTGAATGAACAGAAGGGAATTGAAACCGATCTGGACCAGCTTCAGGACTTTGATTAACATTAATGTATCGACTGTTAGGTGTTGGTCCACTTCTTGGACTATCAACTGCGCTTGAAAATCTACTTCCATGACCTCCCGAATAAATTGGATTCATGATATTAGATGATGCGGTTGATTCACGATCCGTTAAAGATGCATAACTGTTTAGAATATTCTCCATTCTGGCAAAAAACTAAACAAATACATATCGATACGAAAGCTTAATAATATCAGGGCTTGGGTGAATGGCGCCCTCTATATTGTATATTCGGAGAGGTGTCCTCCTCTTTATCTCTTATGTGAGCAAGCCCTGATATTAATTCCCTTTACTCGAGTTATAAAAAATTAATAAATCCAAGATCTACAATTAATGATAGAATATTCATTCCTGAGATTTTGAGATGGTCGTGTTTGAGATCTTGGAAATAATCCTCTTGGATCGAGATCACTAGGTCTGAATACATCATCCCCATTGGTTGATACTTCGTGTGAGTTTGCAACATTCTGATACATTGGCTGTGTCATATTTGTTGGTGGGCGATAAAATGCATTTTTCATTTCTTTTTGTGGATCTTCATAGGTTACTGTCCGATGACGTAGTAGAGAGGAATCATTGGGTAGTGTTGAGTTGCCATCCGACGTACGAGAAACATTTCTTGGCTTTCTATTAATGAGAAAATAGTCGGCATAAGTTTTTTCAGAATCGATTTTTGAAAATTCTTCTTCAATTTGGCGAAAGTTTTGTCGCAATGACTCATCACGATTGAAATATTTCGATTTGCAACCGAACCAGAATCTGTTGCTACATGTTGGTTCACCATTTGTATCTGTTGGCATTGAAATAATATTGCCATCTAATAGATATTGACGCAAAATTTCTGGCTCTGATGCATTCGGGTTGTTCTAAATATATCGTTTTATAAACTGACTACTAGTTAACTGCTACTTTACGCTTTTCAAACAAATTTTGATATGCCAAATAGATGCATACATATGAACAAATATCTATATCTGACCCTAAAAATACCCACTTCAACAATAAATTGCAAACATGCAGACTCAAATAGCACACTCTTACGCTTTTTATAAAATTTAGTATGTTATAATATCCACCCGGATTCTTTCGAAGTTTCTAAACTGATTGTTCCCATCTGATATACTGTTTCATACACAAAATATTCGCATATCTTTACCTTTTGATATTTTCTGCTGAATTCTTGATAATCTTTATCATTTTTATATGGCTCGGAATACTGACATAATGATAGTATCTCCCAAGTTGTTATCCCAAAGGACCATACATCAGATTTGTGATTATAAATGTTCTTCTCCAATGACTCCGGAGCATACCATCGAAATGGAATCGGCATCCGACTATCCAATTTATATTTATCGTTACAAGCTTTGCGACGGTTAACAACTTCGGCAAGTCCAAAATCTGATACGGCAATATGCATTGGTTCAGTACTTTTTGATAATTTAGCGAAATAAATATCATTTTTATTTTAACCTATATATTTTATAAATCTTTTCCTGTGTAATAATATATTTCTCGCAGCTAAATCTCTATGAACAATTCCTTTTGCTTCCAAATAGCTCATGGCTTGTGCAATTTGCCACAACCATTGTACTATATGAACTTCATTTATTGTATTTCTATTATTTGAAATGTAAGATTTTAATTCGCCATTTTCGGCAAAATCAACAACCATAAAACTTGGATTCATTTGAAGTGATCCGTCATTATTTTTGGCCTCATGCAATTCTGTTATGCCAAATAATTTAACAAGATGTATGTGCTTATATCAGATTTATATACTCTATAGCCTCTATCTATAGACTATATTATATATATATATATATTGTATACATATGATGTTGAATATTTATTAGTTGAAATTATTATTAAATCCGTGCCGATAATCCTACAATATTACTTGCTTCATTGGTAAGTTTTTCTTGGTGATCTAAGAAGAACATTCTTTTATATTTAATATATACGTCTGATCCGATTTGTAGATCCATGAATTTAGTATTGTGTGGGTATTTCGAAGGGTGAAACTCTTGTGGAAGATCAAGGCCAATATTTTGTGCGCCATTCCAAATTCGTGCCAAGCTCATTGTATCCAGAACATGATCTAACTTAAGTCTCTTTACAGCAACAGTCATTTTAACTTTTTTGACTTTGGATTTTGTTTTTGAGCTTTCGCTAGCTTGTCGAATTAATGAAGCTGATGGATCATTCGAAACTGATTCATTTCGTCCGTCTGACCCTTGACTTTCACTTCTGTGTATTTGTGTCCATATGGCTTTATGTACTTGACCAAAGTTGCCACTACCCAGTTCTTTGCCAAGTTCCAATTCTTCTATGGGGATAATTTTAACTTTTTCGAAGTTAGAAATATTAAATTCATCATCACCAGGTGCTTGTGGCTCAAGACGATTTTTATCCACGCCACGCATCGTCATTTGAACCTGTTTGATATCATCTTGGTGCTTCTTTTTCATTTCTTTTTTCTTTTTGCACCACAAAATAATAAAAATGCAACAAATAAATGCGGTTAAAACAAAAACAGCTACAAGGACAGAACTTATAACAATCCAATCGGTTGGTGCTCCATCGCATGTAACGTTTCCTTCCCAGTCAACATTACATGTAAACTGACCATCGCATATTGTACAAAAATCAAGAATTCCGTCAGCAGAACATTTTCGTCCGTAATAAACTTGACTGTTATTGACCCCAGTAACAAATGATGTCGCATTATAACATCTATTATCTTCGAATTTTTTTATGGTTTCACCAGTTTCCGAGTCTTTGTTTCCAAAACAATGTCTTATGTCTCCTTTATAGTCACCATAAATACCATCGCATCCGGACAAGCATTCTGGAGCGCACGGATAGCACATATTATCCGATTTCTTATCGTAGTAACCTTTGAATTCGTAACGAACTTCTCGTTTGGTGGCGGCACTGTAATAAAGAATTGGTAACATTTCATTGCGACAATTTTCAACACAACGTTTTTCCAGCTGCTTGTTTCGGCACTCAGACATATCTTGTTTTATGTTTCTTTCGCAATCGGAGTCCGTTTTGCCATTGCATCCAAACAAACACTCTTTGTGACACGGAAAACACGTACGTTTGCGAAGATAGGTTTGTTTGGGACATTCTTTCACGCATTTCCATTGGTACGGATTTACATCTGAGGGACCATAATCTGTTGCATTGTTCTTATAAATTCCCCAAACTGCTTCAACGCGATATTTTTTATTTTCATCGAACCAAGCTGAAGAGTCGTTATAATGTTGACACGACAGGCAATGATTGGCTAAGGGACCAAAACAACCCCCATCACATTCTGAATTACATTGAAAACATTCTTCGTTTCCAATTGAATCGTTGTAGGTCTTCATATTAAAATTAATTTTTGAAATAGCTTCTTGATTCGAATCGAAGTACTTATCAAAAATTGGATTCAATAAAATTGGGTCATTGCTATAGTTATTGTCGATTTTTATAGTAGGATCAGTTTGAAGCTGGCAGATAGGATTCTTTGGTAAGCCGGATGCCCATAGCGAACCATAATATATTGATCTTAGAGACGAAAATCCCAAATATTTTATTCGGAACCATTCGGGGCGGGCCGCATCAGTCCGAACCACAATTGCATATGGGTTCAATGAAGTTGTTACGGATGATTCATCTGATTCTTTTGATATCGTTTTAAAGTAAACTTGTTTTCCATGAATCGATTCTAACCGTTCAAAACAATCTAATGACTCGCTTGGCCATGCTTGAATGTCCATATGACCTGTTATTATTTTAATATTTCGAACGTAGTCACATATTTGTTTCTTTGTTTCAATTTTATCAGTACCAATATCGGCAATATTTATAACAAAGTTGCCATCCAAAATAGTACAATTTCTTAAGTGTTCCATGTGACCTTTTCTAAGTGACGAATGAAGCTCAACATGTTCATCATATTGCCCAGTTTTATTTTCAAAATCGATGAATGCAGAAATACATGTATCAGGTCGTGTGCCATTTGTTAATGGAAATTTACTTTTTAAAAGCTGACATTAACATCAATATTTCGAGGTAAAAAATTCTAACCTTAAAATATTTTAAATCAGTACATGTTTTAATCAGCTTTTCCTTTTGTGTTGCTCGACACACCATTCTTCGTGATGAAGTAAAAACTTTTTCCATTCTGGATTTCCGGGACCATAACATATATTTTCCTCTTTTTTCCACTCATTCATTTTACATCGAAAGCCATTAATCGGTTCTTCATTTGAACCACGATTCTTGCTTGATTCGTCACATCTAACACATTCTCTTTTAACGTCTTTCTTTTTTTCCAAATAATTTAATTGATCGATTTCGAATTTTAAATTTGTACAATATTTTACACAATCATTTTCATCGTCATCATAAAATGTTGCTTCTGGACATTCGGCCTGTTCGTGAAAATGATACTTTAAACTTAAACTTGTTGAAACAAACTCGGTCGAATTGAAACAAAAGCGATGAGAGAATGCTCCATCATCATCTGCTGAGGGATTCATACTCAGATAGGTTTACAATCTGTTAGAAGCTCTACGTAATTGAAATTACGTAATAAAATTTTGATGAAAATGTAAACGTACCTAAAACTCTGCTGACATTCTATTTTTGAAGTCTGTAACTCAAGGCATTTATTTTTATATGGTAGTTGTGAATCGTATGAGATACAAGCATGGCATGTAACTTCAACACGTTCTCCAACAAAGTTGATCAATTCATTAATTCCATTTTGCCATTTTTTAATTGATTGCTCGATTCGAGTTTTTCCTGATTCATCTTGATTTACATATTCGATCATTTTCTCGAAATGAGGAGCTACTGAACATCCGCCAACACAATCTCTACATTGTCGAATTACTTGATTTCCGGGTGTTCTAATGCAGCGATTAACTACAGTTATTCCAGTTGATTCTTTTCGCTCGCCTGAGTCTTGATTCGCCTCACATGTTGATCTCGTTACTGTTTGGCAGTTGTACTTGTTCCAACACCTACGCACTGATGTGACGTCATTATTTCCTGCTTCTTGTTGATAAATTGATGGAATGTATTTAAGGCTCGATTTGTAATAACTGGAATCAACTTTAACTTCACATTTCGACGAACAAATATTGTATTTTCGTCCAATCTGTGGCCAAAAATCGTTCATTATTGCTTGATGGACTTTCAGCGATTGTTCATTCATAAACTTATCGTGATCAATATCACCATCTTTTGTTTGGCAGGGAAATGGATATGTTTCTTTCGAATTTCCTTTTATAGATTTCTTTTTGATTATAGGTTTTCCTTTGCCTCCAGAATAATCACAACAATTGATGTAGTAATGAACATATTGACACGCCGTTGGTTTCATGGGAGGTAATTCCGCAGGATTGCAAGGATTGTTGAATATTTCTCCATAAAAATCAATGCTATGAATGTGGCAAAGATTAAAATTGGCCAATAATGTCACATCTCCGTTTGAAATTTCTGTTAATTTAGGAGCAACAAAATCACTTAGTTGTTGATTGAAATGAACAAATAAAGCAGCGCCTAAAATTGTTTAGGTGAAAATTATTATTAATAAAATGTGACGTCAAAATCGTCGGGAATATTAACCCTGGTTACTGAAGTACGAATATTCGCTGATATTCACGAACGTTCTAAAATGTGTTTGAATCAAAATAAAGCCATGTGACTCAATTCAAGCTCCGGATATGTGCACCACAATAGGTTGGCAAATAGTGACATCTGTTTGACAACCTATAAATTTTACGCCCACGCAATACTTCCTTACTGAAGTAATTTTTCCAACCACTCAACTAAAGTTATTCAAATGACTCATGCAGCATGAGTCATGCTTGCAAATGAGTCACATACCTACGCTTTGCGTAGTACACCGACACCATTGGAGATAAATCTACGAGTAGTTTATCAGAACATCTTGTGCCAATCGATATCAAGTTCTTTGTTCAAGAAAGACACAAGTGTGAACAATCTTATTCTTATGCGTTTCACATTTGAATAGGATTACATTATGTGAAAATTCAATGATTTGGTTTCGGGGCGACACCTAGTGACAATAACTTAAGTACCATATAAATATCGTGTAAGTGTAGTATTCAACACTTTTATTAAAATGTAGCTTTTCATTTACTCTTCAAAACTACATAAGGTATCATAAAATTAAATATATATACTTGGTATAAATATAAAAAGTATATTTAAGTAAAATGTCATAATTCTCTTAAATGGCGCCCTCTATATTGTATTTTCGGAGAGTGGTTCTCCTCTTTGCGAGAAGAATATGATATTTTATTCTGTTATACTTTTTATTCTGTTCCAAACTTAACACGAAATCAATTTCTAAAGTAGGGCCCATTGACTGACTCTGTCCAAATGATCCGACAAAAATAGTAAGAAAAGAGCGCTCACGCCCACGCTCGCTTGGACAAGGCCACCACTGACCCCACTTTATCAGAAATCGTTTTTTTTTTAAATGGATTTATTATTGATCCGTGTGAAGGTTAATATTAGTATAATATGAGTCATCATTAATGAACAATCAGAGGATTCGACCCTCTTTCAACGAAAATTTCGACTTACTCCGTTTTCGTTCTTGGTAAATTATTTGAAATGTCTTCAATTCTAGAGAAGAACAAAGTTAGCGATTTGAGTCTTCAGGCATCAACACCACCCATGGTGCCCATTAAAGGCCCAACTCAATTAATTTTATGTCACCCCTTGACAGGTGTCGCCCACACAGAAATCAAATTGTATTTTCACATTGATGCAAATGCCAAAATTGAGACAGTTGGAATTCAAATATTTATAGTATTTGTAGTTTAAGGTCAATAAATTAGAGGGTTTGTAGCATACCGTATGCTGTATACGAAGTGGTAATCTCGATGAATTTCTGTACTCGAGTTCTACCAAAAGACAAATTGAAGTCCAATTATCTCAAAATGGCATACAATCAAAAACCCCATAAAGGCAAAACTACGATATGACACTAGATCAGTACTAGACTAGTACTTTTTCTTCCCACACTATTCACATGTCACGTGAGTTTTTCATGCTCCCACGATGACATGTTAAAACGCACAATGTCACTTACTCGTCCCAGCTGATCGTTTATTTGGATCTAGAATTAGTTAAGAATCATTTTTTGTTATTTTAGAATTGACCCAGAAAGGATTTGGTTCAAAACGGTAAAATGACCGATAATGAACGTTATCGAATACAGGTTCAATCGATGTTCCTCCATATATACTTGTGTATATACAGATATGATTTAATTTAGCGTGATATTTCATGAATCATTCAAATGAATCATATATCTGAGTCATACCTCGTTCACCTAGTGTCTTCTTCACTGACTGGCCACGAATAATCCTCAAGTTTTCAAAAGTGACTTTGGAGGTTTTATAAGTTTGAATACTTCGCAATTAGAGTACTCATTGTTCAGTACTCTTAAGAAAAACTATCCTGAATCAATCTTTACATTATTTTCAAATGCAACATAACCCCAAACATCTTCAATATCTTTTAAATATTCATCGATATCCCAACGATCAGATATTCCATCAATAATCACATTTTTCTTTCGACAGTTTCTCATTTAGTAAATTATGCATTAATAATAATGCAAGCTAGTAAGACGCGATTCGCTCAAACACACGCGATTTGAAATTGTTCCTGAATGATTGTACAATTACCATAATAGTACGCCAGTTGATCTTTGTGATAACGATTGGTACCATCCGTAACGCCTGTGCAAATGCAATTGTACTTCGGACAGCAAGGGTTCTCCGGGTCAAAACTTTGATAAAATGTTCTAGGGCGTGGACAATCAGTCTGATTCCGATTACGACACTTATAAGTTTGAATTATAGCCGATTAATTGAATCTGATATTTCTATAAGTCTATCTCTATAATTTATATTAATTTAAATTATATGATACAATTTATATTTACAAACTTTTCCTTTTTTATCTGTTCTTCTGTACATTTCTTAGGATGTATATAATTTGAAGTTTGGGATGATACAGTATAAACACAGCTCAATAAAATAAATGACCCCAATTTATCCCATGTCAGTTGACCCCCATACATCCATTTCGACGATTTCATCTCATTCTAAATATTATAATAGTTACATAAGATATTATTTGTCATATTCTTCATCAGAAGTGAGGTCAGATAGTCTTATATTGTCCAGTAGAGATGCTGATTGGTCAAGACCAGGCATTATTGATGACCACGCATATTTTGACGATCCAGGTCGACCTTCATTTTCAGAACGTTCACTTTGAGTCGTTGAAAAACCAAATTGGTCGATTTTTGCTATTGCTGCTGAGAGACGAGCTTTGAACGATTTTCAATCATGAACTTTCGAAATAAGTCTTTTGTACACATTTGTTCAATATTCTACGCAAATAAAATCATTCCTTCATTTGAAATTGAGAAATTGTAAAAATTCGCAACTTCTTCTTCATCAGACGATTCAGATAAATTATTTATTATCTGAATAATCTTGTCAACATTGTACAAATTTTTATTGACACATTAAAATGGAGAACACATGAAAGCCTATTAATCGTCACCCACTGTAGAAAATACATTTATCCGGGTATTCAGGTTAGTGTATTACCCTTTGATGGTGATTAGTGAATCCTTGTTTGATCGACCATTCAGTCTTTTTCATTTTTCTCGGTTTCTTTCGCCGGTCTTTTATTTCTGGCGTTCTGGAGCGAACCAAATCTGGTAATAGTCGTGCAGGAAGCGCAGCATGGCGTCTGGATATCAATCTATTAGTAGCTAGCCATTCACCAAGTGTCGATGAAAGCTAAAAATACAAATAAATCCTTAATTATTTTACGAATATTATCTTATTGGGGATAAGCTTTAAGTGTCATTAACGTCTCATTTAAAGAGTCTCCGGTGGCAATTATATTTATAAAATTTCAACTTGAACTCACGTCTGATTCTTTTCTCGATTCGTCGCTAGCTCGAGTCTTTCTCAAAATAATCGAATCTTTCAAGTTCTCATTTTTTTCACGGAAAAACTTTGGAATCTGTTCTAGTCGCAGTTCTTCGTCTCGATTTTCGTTTGCCTTTTCGGGTTTTTTTGCGAATAACGCTATTAGTGCGACAAACATAAACTTAAAATTTAAGTCTTAAATTAACTTGAAACCAGCCTTTGAACTCCGGTTGAAACATGAAATCAAGAAAATAAAAAATGTTGCATCCAATGGCCAAATTGCTTGAATAAAAACACAAAATTCCAATGTATAGAGCATGTATACCAAGCAGTCTAAATCCCATTCGGCAGTTTCACATTCTGATCTAAATTTTTAAGTTTTAAATTCTGGTATTTTCTTATAAATATAACTTACTCGTGACGATCCGGAAAAATAAAGTTTCGTGTATTCTGGCAAACAATCTTCTCAAAATCAGTTCTATTGAATTTGATGAATACTGCCAAGCTGGTTGAAAGCAACAAAACAAGACATACTAGCAAGGATGCTATTCGGGCTAAAATCTTACCAATTAAAACTAAAGATTCAACCTTGTATTATTTTACCTGTGTATAGCTGTACATTGCGTTTTCCTTCACTCGAGAAATGATTTATGACTGGTAGCAGGTTCGACACGAGCCAAATCGAATATGAAACGGAGATTATTGAAACAAATAGGAATAATAAATGTAACAGCCCAATAACCATGTACGGCCACCGTGAATGAAATAGACACACCTATGCAACAAATATAGTTACAAGTTCTGACTGAGAACTATACAAAAAAAACTATATTTTGATTCATTTGAATCTTTATTATTCACCTTAAAAAGAGGAAAAGGTCTTATATTTGAATGGAAAGCAGCTGCAACAGTGATAATAGTTGATATGCATAAAACAAAAATCCAGGCGAACCAGTGTAGCCAATGAAGAGGTAGAGGATCGTACTCTCGTGGATGAAGAGATATTGAAGAAAAAAAAGATTTCAGTTCAAGAACTAAATTATACATTCTCAGAATAAAGATATTACATGAGCTACTTACCGATATTGGAGGTAAAAAATAAATATAAGGCAGAGATTGAAAGAAATGAGAATGAAATTAAAATACTTGAAAGCGGACACAGCAAACTTTGGCTGCAATGCATGTCATATCGAAGCACCAAATTTATCGATATTCCTAAATATTAAACTTAAGTTTGAAACTTTCCTTACAACAGCTTGAAGTACAGTTCGTGTGAGCTTCTCCGGTATGTTACAAAATGATGATTAAAATATGCTCTATTTTGAAAAGAAAACTTATTTTTTCCGGAGATATCCAGTCTAATATTAAAACTTACCAAAAATAAGAAACGCAACAAGTAAAATAATTGAACATTCTCTTAAAAGTTTTCTTCTCTTCTGTTGGAATGTTAAAATATAAATCGATAAACTTTAATTTGATTAAAAACGTTTCAAAAACATAAACTTTTAACGCTAAAATTAAATTTAATGACGTAAAAATAATCCAAATTATCAAATAATGATTAAATTTGAATCATTCCGTTCAGATAGTGCTAGAATCATTCCTGATGACAGCAGCAGTGATAAAGGTAATTGAGGCATTATTTAGATAAAGGTGAACTTTTTCAATTTTCGATTGATCTTGAATAAACAGAGAATAAGAACAATTCAAAGCACATGTTCCAAACACTTTTGGTGAGTAAAGCACCTCTTCGTCACTCTCAGAATTCGATAATTCATTCGGGCATGATGGTTCAGGTTTAAGACTTTTTAGATTTTTGTATGAAAAGTCCAAGGACATGAATGCGAAATCTTTCGACAGGTTCATCATATTAAGTAGTTTGTCAACCTATCAACAACCGAATTTTTATACGGTAAATAGGTGCAATTTAAAAGCGATAAAATGATCAATATGGATTATAATCTGAATTTAAGGGTACCATCCTCAGCGCAATTTTCACTGGTGTATCTTTAGCGATTTTAGAGGTTAGTTTTTGGCGCTTATAAGAGAATTTTAGTCCAAAAAGAGACTCAAATAAAAGCCTGTAGATTCCGAGCCAATAGTTCTTCTGTAAAATCCGTTGGACAACTTATAGTTCCGGCCCGTATCTTCCAGAATATACTTCCAAATCAGCCGAGACGCCATGTCCGATGACGTCAGAGCTAATTGCGTAGGTGGTAATATTTGGCGTTGTCGGAGCAAAAGTCGTGAATGTTTGAAAAACCGGTATTATTTGAAAGCTATTGAACATCGTAAACGTCTTTGTGGGTCTTTTTTACATTGCTTGGTAAAGTTTTGGGGACAAAATTCATCCTTTGAAAAATTCTAGAGACGTTTGAACATGAAAATTTGGAAATTTTGGACTTTTTTTGACGACTTTTGGCTCTCAACTATCTGATAGACTATGATATTGCTCCAAAAACTCAACCAAGCAATGTAAAAACTTACTGCGGTCATTTCTAGACTATTTGTGGACGTTCT
>SCLD01095354.1:0-11782 GCA_004367895.1 Oikopleura longicauda | reverse complement strand
GATTATAACATTGAACCCAACATGATAGAAAATTATCGGGAACTCTCGAAATTTTTAAAACGAACATTTTTGTGGTATCACCTACTTTATTTTGTCAAAGTGTTGCTTTAGGCGAAATAACACCCCTTTTTATACTATATCTAAAATGTGAAGGAGACATGTTTCGGAATAAGCTTGCAGCTAATTGGTTGAATGCAACCAGTTCCAACTTTTGCACTACCTCCTCCACAATATCAAACATCTTATATAATGATGAAGTTTGAAAGCTTTAAAAACACACCTGCAATTTAACTCAAGTACATTGCATATAATTATGATATTTTAAACTATATAAACCATATATTATGATTATAAACGACATTGAACATCGCAATATTTGTAAATCAAAATACAGTATTTTTTCGAATTTTTTGATGTCACGTGACTGATTGTTATATAATTTGAGATTTAATCACGAGTGGGGACCGACCGATTTTTTAGTTTTGACCTTGGATGACGTCATTTTGGCGCGCTATTCAAATACCGCTAACCGTGGCTGTTTTATAATCTTTTGTATACTACTAACAATGTTTAAATAATTGTGACAGAGTGGAAGCATCCCAATTATTAATCACGGGGAGCGACTCTCATCAAAATAATTTACGTTTTTTTGATATCATCGCAGCCCTATTATTTAGAATTTTCCCTCGACGCAGAGATAGTGCGAGATTTTTAGAGAGATCTAGTCGGAATCGGGTGAAGGACATTCCGCAACTTTAATTTGGAGTCAGGGTGAAATAAGTGTTGGGGTGAAATTGAGTCAGGGTTACATTGGCGCTAGAGTGAAATTAGGGTGAGGGTGCAATTTGGGTTAAGGTGAAATGGAGTTAAGGGTGAAATTAGGGTTGGGGTGAAAATGACGTTAGATTTTCGGAATGACTTTTTGCCGAATCCAGGTTGCTTAATATTCAATAACCGAATATATGGTTTCCGATTACCCAATTGCAGAAATTTTTTGCCGAATCGTTTTGCCGAGTGACAACGTCGCCGAATGAACTTTTTTCGGATTGGTGAGTTGCCGAATGGTTAAGTTGCGGAATTATGTTGCGGAATGACCTACACTCGTCGGAATCGGATGATGAAATTATATATTCTTTTCTCTTAATTGTTCGGCTTCTTTTTTTCGTTTCAGTTCTTAATTATATTTATTTGAAAATCAATGGATAACATGGAACTCACGGTTCAACTTTTAATATAGACTCCCGCTTGTGCAAAATCTAGTGTTTTTCTTTGGATAATGTTTTTTTTTAATTTTCATGATTTTTGACAACAATAAGGCTTTTTCTCACAAAACACCTCAATTTCACCTCAATAATCAGATAAAACTATACTCAAGTGAACATTGAACAAAGATTTTTTGTTTTAAGGGCCTAACAATGTCTGTCAGAGATGAAATTTAAAGTATGAATCCGCGTAAATATAGAAGAAACTATTATGTTAGACCGACTTATGAGCTAATAGTATATGTTCACATGAACAAATTCGACGATAAACATGCATTGTGTTCATGTTCAAGTTCATGTGAACATTGAATAATATCATTTCGTCAAATGTTCATGTTCATCATGTTCAATGGTCGGCCAAAAAGAGACAAATTTTATAAAATTTCTCGAAATTTTGAAAAGAATAATTATTTTAAATGACCTGAATGAATTTGCATTTGGGACCCAAAGTTGGGGTTCCGTACTCGGGTTCTTATTCACGTCCCGAACTGGGTCTCGGACTCGGGTCCAGATTCATAGCCGCCATGATCATTTATTATACAGTATAATATGTATAATTTATACTTTATTGAGTACCCTTTCGGGTATCATGAACTAAGGCAACATTATGGCTCGATAACGGTCATTTTGAGAAACCACAACAGTCATTTTGGTGATCAGTAACGTCATTATGTTGTAACAAAAATAAATGTTATTTTGGCCATTAACTATCTCGATTCACGATCATTGTGGCTAGTCCAAAATTTTAGTCATTTTTGTCTAATTAACGGTCATTTTGGTATAAAATAATGGTCATTTTGGAACATTGGTCATTTTTGTGCAAAATAAACGGTCATTTTTTTCAAAATTAACGGCAAAAACATCCCCTCTAAAATTTTTTCGAAAAATCAGGCTTAAAATTGACAGGGAAAAGTGACACATTTTTGGAATTTTGAGCACAAGTGAAATGTGTCATTTTTTGACCGACCTCTGAACCTCGTTGCTTATGAGAATAAAGAGATTTTAGTTTTGAATTTTCAAGCGATCGTTTCACGAAATTCCAATGTTTATAACAATAATTCTCAGGTGCGTCAGAATTTTCTACCTGGAGTGTTTGGTCACCTTGCAGCTTGACTTGTGGTGGTGGACAAAGAACAAAAACCCGATCATGTATTAAATATTGCTCAAATTCTGACGAGAGTTATTTATCATACACCGGTTTCTGTAATTTTGCCGATTGTAAGTTGTTTTTTGTATGAATAGGATCAAATGTTTACCCAAATAGTTTTTCCAAAAATCGAATTTCATGACAAAGAGTTTCGCAAAATAAAATATTTTCAATGGATAATCACGCTGGCGGCAGAAATGACTTTTGGTAAAGTCATCACTAGTCGTTTTAACATCCTGTTTCGAATGATTCAGATGAGTTTGAGACATGCTAAAAAATGCGAACTTGCTTATAGAAGATAACGTGAAGATCACGTGTCTTTTTACTCCATGATATCAATGTAGGCTGATTTGCCATTAATTTATCAGTTTACCAACTTATCAACCGAATCTTTGCCTTTTTAATAAACTCTCAATTAAGTCTAGTGTCTTGTTTGTAAAGACTATGATCACCAAATTCATCTGTGTAACAGATGTAGCGCAGCTGTCAACGCGGTAATTTGTTCATTTGAGATTTTTGACAAATTTAACCGAGTTGCACTTCAAAATAAGAAATTTGAGCGATTTTATGAATCTACGATTCTTTGTACTTTTTATCGTTAGATGACTGTGATTGATAGAAGTTTTGTGATCAAACCAATCATTTGACTGTGGCCAAACCAATCTTTGTTTTTCATCCTTTTAAAAACCACATCACCAAAAATAACCACATCACCACCAAACCACGTTACTTAAATACTACATCATCACTATATCACAGCTCTACCATACCACAGCACTATCATTCCATACCACACATTGGTCGACCTTAAACAGTCAAAGTCATCTAACGATTTAGAGTCTCACAAAAAATAATTTACCAAGTGATTCTCCATGAAAAATATTTTATTTTGTCACATTCTATGCGACGAAATTCGATTTTTGGAAAACCTGTTTGAGTTCTTCTTTGAACAGAAAATTTTTCCATTTTGTCTTTAATAACAATTTCAGGTCCAAATACAAAATTTTCGTCCTGGAGTCAGTGGTCATCCTGTAGCCATACATGTGGTGAAGGCTCTAAATCAAGGGACCGATTCTGTAGTTCAAATTGCGACAATGTCAAATCGAGTGATTTATCGGACACCAGTTCTTGTAATATTCGCAACTGTGAGTTTTGTTTTTTTTATGAGGAGAATAAAATTTGTAGAGAAAATTATTAAATTTTTCGTAAAATGCTGGCTAAAAGCTTGTGAAAGCGGAAAATCAAAACTTAGGGAATGTAAAGATCCGTTTGCTCTCCGAAAATCTGATCACATGAAAAATTTCAAAACTTAGGACATTTTCAAGCATCTTGAACATACGAAACTTAAGGCATTTTCCAATATTCCAATTTTCGGAGACAAATCAGTCTTATAAAAAGCTCGAAAATGTCCTAAGTTTTAATTTTCCGTCACGTGAATAAATCTTCGTTCACAAGCTTTTTGCCCTTAGTTTTGTACCAACCCATATCACAATCTTAGGTCTTTCAAACTCAAAATTTTCGTCCTGGAGTGTATGGTCAGCTTGTAGTCATACATGTGGTGATGGCCATAAATCAAGAGCCCGATCATGTTTGACAAATTGCGACAATGTCAAATCGAGTGATTTATCGGATACCGGTTCCTGTAATATTCGCAATTGTAAGTATTTTTTTATGGGAAAGATAAGATTTTAAGCGAGAATGATTTAATTTTGAATTTTATCAAAATTCAAGGTCGAAATTCAAAATTATCGTCCTGGAGTGTGTGGTCATCTTGTAGCCATACATGTGGTGATGGATATAAATCAAGGGACCGATCCTGTGTTGCAGAATGCGCCAATGTCAAACCGATTGATTTATCGGACACCAGTTCCTGTAATATTCGCAACTGTAAGTCATGTTTTTTATAAGAAAGATATTATTTTAAATCAATCGAATTTCCAAGATTGATATTGATTGCAATTTTTCAAAAATCAATTTTGATATTGCTCGGGCGAATTATCAATAATCCAAATATATTGCCTCAAAGTGAAGAGATAATTTTAATATTGTTATTTTTATTCCTTAAATTCCAAACAATAGCGACTCAGACTCAGACTTGACGTTCTCGGTCAATCAAACACAAAAAATAAAAAATCTAGAAAAATAATCTAGAAATTTTCACATTGACCATAAAATGAGCATTTATTGCTCGATATTAGCAATTTTTTGCTTGATCCATATATTGAGAATATATTGTCACCAATATTTCAATATTGATATTGCAGCTAGCTGAAAACTAATATTGATACTGATTTTGCCTTTATCAATGTATAACTTTTATATATCGCTCAGCAATATATTGATGTTTATCCTTGGCTGGAGAATTATATAATTTTGAATTTTATCACAATCCAAGGTCAAAATTCAAAATTTTCGTCCTGGAGTGTGTGGTCATCTTGTAGTCATACATGTGGTGATGGATATAAATCAAGGGACCGATCCTGTGTTGCAGAATGCGCCAATGCAACCCCGATTGATTTATCAGACACCGCTGTCTGTTTTGCTGGCGAATGTAAGTTGATATGAAAATGACGAAATTTCATAAAAAGAATTATTTAATTTTGAATTTAATAACAATCCAAGGTCCTGCGAAATTTTCGTCATGGGTTGAATGGGCATCCTGTAGCAAGACATGTGGTGATGGCTTTAAAACAAGAGCCAGATTCTGTACTGCATTATGCGACAATGTCAAACCAATCGATTTATTAGACTCAATTTATTGTAATTTGGGCGTCTGTGAGTTGTTTCTATATAATATGAATCAAACATCAAGTCTTCTGAGTCAGAGCTTAATATATCGTCCATTTAATCCCTATTGGCAAATCCGGGAATATTTTTCCCGAATTCTAGGGTTTGACAAAAACATTTTGTGAACATTAGTTTCCTCATGTCACAAAAATATTTAAAACTCCGGCCGAAGAATTTGGTAACATTTTTAATTGTCGTCATTTTAAGGGGACACATTTGAATCGAATTAAGATCTTCAAAATTCACAAAATTTTGCATTTAATTTTTTTTCGCTTTTCATAACAATCGTAGGTGCTTCAGAATTGTCGTCCTGGAGTGTTTGGTCATCCTGCAGCACGACTTGTGGTAACGGCGATAAATCGAGAGTCCGATCCTGTATTACTAATTGCGACAACATCGAACCCAATTTATTATCGGATACAACTTCCTGTATCGTGGTCAAATGTAAGTTTTGACAAAATGTTTTGAGTATATCGATATAAAACGATATACAAGGGGTTTCTCAAATAAGCACATTTTTAATTCGATCATGTGACTTTATTTCAAATAAGTACATTATTTTTTCCTTTCAGTTCTCTTTCTTAATTCTACTTTTCTCTGGTCACCTGATTTATTTTGAAATAAGAACATTTTTTATGACCGAAAATCCTCAAATCCTATTCTTGAGTATGTTTGAATCCAGTCTATTTTTGATTGAGATACTGTTCAAAAAATTTTTAATTCTTTCGCTTTATTTCAAAGGTCCTCCAATATTTACGTTTTGGAGTGAATGGTCAACTTGCAGTCACAGATGCGGTTATGGTATTGAAACAAGAACACGACCTTGTATTGCTCATTGCGAAAATTTCAACTCGACTGATTTATCCGAAAGTCGATCGTGTTATGAATCCATTTGTGGTAAGACAGTAGAATCAAAAAATCAAATGCCAAGCGAGTGGTCAGTAAACAGTAACATTATGGGTTTTTTTGAATTCTGGCGGAAGCTGGTGATTTTTCAAAGACGAAATATATATCAAATCGACAGGCCATTTATCAAAGAATACTTACGTTCTAGAACCACCATTTTCGGACATTTACCTCCCGGCTTGTTTAATTTTACTTAAATTTTTTGCCGGTTTAACCGGTTTTCTCTCTAGAGTATTACATTTTTTACTATTTTATTTTTCCATTACATACTTGGTTGATTTATTATTCAACGGGCTTCCTATTGGCTCATTGTCAACAGACGGTTATCGTTCTCAGCAGAAGGCACCTGTGACTATCCTTATTCAAGGCCAAAATCACCAGCTCAGAATTCCGAAAAAAACGATAATGTTACTTTTAACTGACCACTCGCTGGGGGCGCTACGATGAGTCGAGCTCAAGACGGTCTTATTATTTTAAGCAACACCCAATATATATTTACAGTACCGCAATGCGATCTTAAACAACTTACCAAACCAAAAAATGCTGCTCATTGGGTATGTAACAAACCAATCGAAAATGAAGCAGTTCCGAAATTGTCAAAATGCAGAATTGTGTGTCTAGAAGGTTATGATTCCATCAAAGGTAAGAAGCAGATTTGAGAAGCTCTTTCAACCTCATTTATTCATATAAGGAAAATCTTGTTTCGTTTCTTAATAATTTCGTTTCTTTGTTAATAATAATAACGTTTCCGAGTTAATATTGATGTTGCAGAGTTTGGAATGTTACAAAGTTATGTTTCAAAATTAACTTTTACCAATTAAAATATGTGTGGATTTTTCGTCCACAAATGACGCTCAACGATAATCCCGGGCTTTTAGGTACATTTTTGTTTGTAACGTGATACCTCCCGATAATGACGTCCCGTATCTATCAAGTGTCGTAAAGATAGTCTTACCCTTCGAGTTCCGGCTTAGCATGGAACAAAACAAAGGTTGCCTTGTATGACGTCATCAATTCGAAAACAGTGACTGTGAATTTTGTGTCCATAATTGACGCTTCAAAACGTTCCCAAAATGTCAAAGATAGGGGTTTAGTGGGATATCGAAATTTTTGATAAAAAATTACCTGCCGAGGTCACCCTATGGTGGAAAACCATCATCTATTTGAATGTTTAGTCCTTATTGACAAATCCCGTAAACTTCTTCCAAATATCGGATTTGCGCAAAGCATACTTTCCGGGAAGTATTTTCAGCATTTTTCATAGCCTTTAATGATTAATATGGTCAAATATGCACCAACATCACTTTTTTCGTTATTTGCGAATCTTGAAATAAAAATAAAAAACCGGAAATATCAGGGAGCGTCATTTTCGGAAAATATGATACGATCAAAATCTGATGTTCCTGGTGTTTTGGGATTATTGACTTTCATCTCGTGATATCTCACACTGATGATATCACATGATAAATGCCATGTGATGTTTAGCTAGACTAACTAATGTTGTTTCGGAATTACATGTCCTCATGAGTAAAAATTCAAATACTTTCAAAATGCACTTTAATCACTTTATTCAACTTTTCATAAATCAGTACTCTCATTATATTTTAGGCAAAAAGTCTTTGTGGCGCAATTTTCATCGATGTAGAAAAAATGGTCTCTGGCAAAAACCTCTCGATGTTTCCATTTCGTGCGAACCAAATGGTAAGATTTCTGACATATTAAAACTTTATGAGCGGGAAACTTTGATCATAAAGTACCCTGAAAAAAAGATATTTTTGCGCAAAATTCTCTTTTCTGGTTGAATCATACTGGATGAATCATTCTGGATGAATCATTCTGAATGAATCATTCTGGATGAATCATACTATCTGGCAGGGTTCACGTAAACCCGACAAGAAGCTTTTGGACTATTCGACCTGGTCGGCTGTGAATGATTTTTGGTGTTCGAAAAGTGGTTCAATTGATACCCGTATTGCTAATATGATATTGATCACTAAACTTTGAAAACATTTTTTTTAAACGTCTCGAATTTTTTTTTAAGTACGACCATGATATTGAGTGGCCATTTTCTAATTTATCCTGAATTTTTGACGCCTTTATGTCAAACGGGTTCACCTGGTCGTTTGGACCGTAAATAACCCCAATCAAGGCTGTTCTATTTCTCTCCGGAACTCTTATTCTTTGATATTAGAATAACTAACTTATCAAAAAGGATCCAAGCCAGATGCACACTTTAACACGGACTATAATTGAGGTTTATCAATCGCATGTTGAAATTCTCAAAAATCTTAAGTTGATCAATTTTTTGTCGCGATAAGCTTACATAATTGTTTTGTTACAACTCTGCATCACCCACGCGTTTTTACACTATTCTTCCCGTCCCATTGAGTTTGATTCATAATCTTTTTTTTGATTATTGAATGAAAATAACCAAAGAAGAGAGAATTCACGCGAAATGTTTTTTTCAGGGCACTGCCTCATTTTGATTGTGTATACCACGAGTGTATTTTGTTTGTGAACCAATATTTTAAAGGTGATTTTTTCAACGAAAAATTTCGAATGGCAGAAAATCTCAATAAACAATACAAAAACGATTTGAATTTCTTTAAAACCGCAGCGCAGACCAATAACAGTCACTTGGAAAATTTACAAAAAGAAACTGCAAGCTTGGAGAATACGAATAAAAATTTGGAACTCAAATATCAAACTTTGCAAAATGAAGCTGATAATATCGAACGAGAGACTACAAATTTGATCCATGAAACTCGGCAGTTGCAATATGAATGTCGGAGCATGCGGAACGAAAGTGATGGTTTGAAAGAGAAGACTTTCAGCTTGATCAATAATAATAATTACTGGGAACTGGAATATCAGACTTTGCGAAATGAACTTAATTATTTGGAACAAAAATCTTATAGTCAAAGCCCAGCTGACAAAATAAAATTGCAATGTCAAGCGAATCAGACCACAAATTACCCGTTTCAACAAAGTGAAAACATAGTTCTTTCAATTGTCCGTAAAGAAGGTGATTCACGTAAAAGCGATGTTTGTCTTGGATTATCAACAAACTTGGGAGTTTTCACGTCAAGTGTATGCTGTAAAGCTGACGAAACAATTTTGTATGATTTTGAGAATTCAAAAGAAATTTCGATCGAATCAAAGTCTTTTTGGATTGAAGACAACATATGCTTTATAAAACCGACGGAATCCGTTGAATTCGATTTTCGAACAATGGAGGGCGAGATAAAGCAGCTATGCAAGATCATGATTTATGACACTTCTGAAGGGTATTTTATTCAGAAAAAAATTGAAATCGAAATTGATGACTGTTATAAGACTGTCTGTGAATTTGATATGTTTTCAAAACTGCATCAAAATCAAATCATTATGAATGGAACTTCGATACTGTGTGATTCGTCATCTCAGCTAGGAATAATCACAAAAAGTAAGTTATTTGACGGCTGCAGTATAAATTTGAACTACAGACAAAAAATTCTACCAAAGACCAGGGTGCAATTACGACTAGGGTGCGGTAAGGGCTAGGATGAAATTCGCAAAGGGTGCAATAGGAGGCAGGGTGCAATAAGGATTAAAGTGCAATGTTTTGATAAGGATGCAATTGAGGTTAGAGTGAACGACTTAGTTTCAAATGCAATCAGCGAAGGATACACTTAGTCAGATTTCAGTTAGTCAAAATTAAGTTAGTTGGAAGGTTATTAGTCAGCAAGTCAGTAAGTTTAAAAATACAAACTGAATTTACTCTTATTTTCTTTTTCTAGGTTATACAAATACCAAATTGATTGAATTCGTTATGTTATCAAAATTCAATATTGACAAACTTGAACTTTATTCTGATGATCTTTTGGAAGCAAATGAGCAAGTATACGAAGAAGTTCCTGGATTCGAATCATTAAGGATAATATTCATATAAATAATTATTGCTTGTTTTTAACAAGGACGTTTTTTCACTGCAGTTGTGAATGAAACTTCGTCACCTTAAACTTTGTGGTATTTTTCAATATTCGAGAAATTTTTGGTTGTTCACGAAATTTAGATCAAATTTTCGCCAACACTAGAATGAATGCTCTTTTACAGCCTTTTTTCTTTATCGTTCGATCAAGAAACGATAAAAAACAAGGTGATCCCACGAGCAGAGGTTGGAATATTAACAACAGACTCATATGTTGTGCCAGATTAACAAATGAATTCACAACCGAATTTTTTCACAACAACCGAATTCCAACAGAATTTTAACCTGTGACCGATTCAAATTCGGTGGTAAATCTGTCGTTTATCTCATTTCTATTGAAAAATATGAAATGAAAATTTTAAAAAAGCCAAATTTTGTGGCCAAGTGAGAAAATTTTAAAATGGATTAAATCATAAAATATTCGGATATATAGCGGGACCACGGAACGAATATAACGGGATAATTTACCGTGTTTTCAAAATGAATTTGAAGTTCAAATTTCAAACCGAGCACAGAAAAAAATTCGGTTTTATATCGGTTGAAGTCACTTATTTTTGTTTTACGAAATGCACCTTAATTAAGAAATGCCAGACTGAAAAAAGACCATATGAGGATCGATTTTTTTGTGCGCGTCGCCAATTTAATTTTTTCAAAGTTGTTACTCAACAACTTTGGCATTACGGAAAAGTTAAGCATTAAAAAACGCGCACCAAAAAATTGACACAAATTATTTTTTGTTATATACATAATATTCACCAGCTCGTGAAGTTTATTTTTAAACAGTCTATACTGAGCAAAATCGCCCATAAAGATGTGAAGGTAGCCCTTTTCTAAACCGTGATCTAAATTCAACTTAAGCGTACAGTTTTTTCAAATTTTTCTAGACTTTTGATCTCTCATCGAATATTTTCGACAACAGATAAATATAATCACTTTTAATCACTTAACTTTGAAGTTTAAAGTCTTGAATCCGATATATCCGGTCAGTGGATGTCATTTTGAGCACAGATATTTTGATTTGTTACGTTTTACCGGTTTTCATAATTTTTATAATTGCCGCAAAAATTTCTGTTTTTTAAATTTTTTTTTATATTGAAGCAGGAATAAGATTAACAACAGGAAATTAACAGAATTTCAATCTGTTACAGGTTTAAAATCGGTTGTGAATTCTGTTCTTGACTAAATTTTCATTCACAGGTTGACAACTGAATTTGAACCTTTGACAAATTAAAATTCTGTTTATTTTCTGATGTAAATCTGGCACCTAATGTGAGTCTGTTATAAAAATTTTAACCTCTGCCCACGAGTGAAAGACTTATGAGTATAATTCTCAGGTGCCAAAAAGTCTTTTCAAACATGAGATTTCAACATTGGTTCAAAACTTGAGAAAAAATAAAAAATTTCGAAAAAATATTGAATTTTCAAAAGTCAGAAACTACAGACCAGAACAACAGCCTTTTCGTGCCGTAAAGAGAGTGATGATTATGATCTGAATCTTCTCACAAATCGGCCTCTCCCATGGGTCGTTAGGGTCTTCTTTCAATCAGAAAATACATTAAGTGGAACAATTTGTTCTGGTAAATATTAAACTTAATTATTTATATTTGAAAAACATATTCAGCAACAATCATCGATCGCTACTGGCTTGTCACTTCAAAAAAATGTTGTTTAAACAAGGAAAGCTTCAAAGTCATTTTTCACGATGAAAAT
>SCLD01095343.1:0-11785 GCA_004367895.1 Oikopleura longicauda | reverse complement strand
CTTGATCATCGTCAACCATTATTTCGTCCCGTTCTTCATCAAGTTGTCGCATGACATCATCAATGATGAAACGGTGGATAACATTTTTCGCCAGACCGTGCATATTTTCGTGAACGCGTTCTATTTCAACGTCATCGACAGCGAACTTAACTTTGGCTGTTTTAAAGTGTTCGCAGATTGATATCGTATTGTTAATAGTCGAGAAGAGGCAGCTGAAGAAGCGTTCTTCAGTACCCGATTCAATGCTCAACTGAGTGATGAAATCGAACAGACATTGACGAATTTGTTGTGTCTCTTGCACCAAAACACTAAATATTGGTTTGCGCATTTCGTCTGAAATTGCCAGCCCTGCTTTCATCATGTCATTGATGAGTTTTTGAAGGATGAATGGCATGTCAGTGTAAAACAGGCCCTCCTTGTTGCGCAAGATCTCCTCATCGGACTTCCACACGTCGAACTCAAGCTTTCCATTCTTTTCAATCCAACTTTTAATACTTTTCGAGACGCCGCCAAAGTACATTTTCTTCATATTGATCACGTCATTATCACTTTGCAACAAACCTTGATTTAACCGTTCTAACAATTTTCGACTAACCTTAATAACTTAAAACTTTCGGTTTGAAGACTGCGATCTTCGTTCATTTTTTCCATATCTGCGCGAAAGGTTTTGTTGAAGGCCAGCAATGCTCCGATTTGATTGATTTCTATCGTCTCCTTGTTTTCCTCAATATAAGCGGTGATGAAGTTAATCAAATGTTGTCTACACGTCTGATAGGCTAGCACGTAATAATCTGTCGGCGAGTTTGATGGGGACGATTCGCTCATTAACTGCAAGAGCTTTGCCACATCACTCCGTACTTTCTTCAGATAGTGCTGGGTATTTGCTACATCAGCAGCAGCAGACAAGCTGTCAGTTATTTGTTGCACAAAATACTCGTTGGCTTTCTGCTCTAAAAATCGGGGGTAAATGTCGAGCTGTTTTTTGTGGTTTGCGAGGTCTAGCTGATTGCGTTGCTCAATGAGGTCAATGAGCCCGCTTGAGTTTGGCGAAACGGTTGTCAGAGCCTTCCAAAGTTCGGCGACAAATATTTCCTCGAAAGCGCCCCATGCTTGATTGACATCGTCGCGGAACTTTTCTAGTTTTTCCATGACTTCGTTATTGTCCAAGTGTCCAAAACTCTGACAAAGCTGGCTGCTCAGTTGCTCGAGTTGAACGATTTCCCGGAAGACATCGACATTCGCAGCTGGTTCTATTTCGCTGATTCTTCGCTGAAAGGAGCAAAGATCATCAAAACTGTTTATAATAGTTCTTATCAGTTGACGTTCCTTGG
The DNA here is from genome assembly GCA_004367895.1 of Oikopleura longicauda. Taxonomy (NCBI): domain Eukaryota; kingdom Metazoa; phylum Chordata; class Appendicularia; order Copelata; family Oikopleuridae; genus Oikopleura; species Oikopleura longicauda. The sequence goes on along the minus strand of SCLD01095343.1, from coordinate 10,454 downwards.
CCAACAAGTACAGTTTTTCGTAGAACTCTTGCTTCTCTCTCATCAATGATCCGGAATCAGTGAGCCACGTCACACTTTCCTGAACACTACCCATGTTCCGACGAATTTCACTCATTGCCGCAACAGCCTTGTCAAAGTCAGTGAGCGTATTTTTCATTGCGTCAACTTTCGCCTTGTCATTGTTTTTCTGCAGTTTCTTGAACCGGGCTTGATATCCCTCCGTTCGATGCACATCTTGCGGCTGTTGATATAATTGCCGGATATTATCAAGCGCCCGAGCTGTGCCCGATTTTTCGTACAACTCGAAATCACTCATTATGATATGCACTGGTGTTTAACTTTCGCACGCATGTCTTTCAACAACGTTTTACTCAATTACAAATAACATTTAAAATGTGTCAGTTTGTTTGTTTATGAAGTCCGTCGACGTACACGGATCTCTTGGATACGATCTCTCCGGCTCTCAGTGGAACCCACTGTTTCTTCAACCGAGTCTTCAATCGAATAGACTGACGTTAAATGGGTTTCGCAGCTGTCGTTTCCGCCCGATTCGGCCAAACTGTGGCCAGTTAGTGACATACTATCGAATAGACTGACGATGGTCGGCAGTTCGTCTTCTCGGCTGCCTGTGTCGGGTTTTCGTTTTAGGCGATACTCGTCTAAATTTGACATTACTTCCTTTCACAATATCTAAACTGACATAACTGAATAAAACATGATGCCATGATCACCGCAAGTGTTAACACCATCACATACATTGACGGCGCCGATATGATCAACGCCGACCATGACCAGGTGGAATCTGGGCAACAGTTGATTTTGGTATGATTGCAGCAGAACAAATAGATCTCCAAATAAACCGCCCTATCTGTTTCGTCAAACTTTGCCCATTCTTTTTCGTCTAAATGAAACTGATTAGTCCACCAAATGAACACTTTAGTTACAAACCATGTGGAAAGCGACCACTGTAGTCAAATGGGTCCACCAGTAATTGACCACGACACTTTGTATATTCATTCAACAGCGTTTGGTTGGCCAGACACTTTGGTGGTATTGTGTGAAAATACATTTTCCCCAAATACAAAACTGTTTTTTTGCGAATTCGTGCTGCAAATGACATGAAAGTGCATTTTAAAGTGTCAGACTTGCGATTGGTAAGTCATACATTACAATGGCGCTTCATTAAGGGCATGACGCTTTGCCACGGTATATAATACGTTAATTAACTTGTAGCACTGTTCCTTTTGTGTTAATTACATTATGAAGAAGAGTTCTACTTCGGTGGAAATTACAAAACACTTTCTTGTGTTACGAAAAATACACGCTTTAATAAAATATAATAGTTTATTAATAAGTTGTTCATTGTATAATTATACAAATGCGTGTGGGTGTGTGTTCAAGGTTTAAGTCATGTGTTATTCGCAATTGCATGTCAAAAGTAGATTGTCATTTTTCATTCAGACTTTAAATTCGTTGTTCTCATCATTCCGCCTTCCCTTTTCCGGTCACGGCAAATCGAATTTGCTCGAAATAAGTGAAGAACGATAACACAATTGCCAAGACGCCCAACGCGCCGAAAAATCCGTACATGCCTTGAAGGGCTTGACTTTGACATGTGACCTGAACATGACTTTACCATTTTACTCAGTGACCCAAATCCAGTACCTTGATAATATTGTCATCGCTGTCCATTTCCATTATTCGCGTGTACAATCGTTTACAGCGACAAATTTCGGGCGCAATGCACACGCCACCACTGCCGCAATCGTCGGTGCACTTGGCTTTGTCGCAATTTTTCCCACTCCATCCTTCTTGGCATCCCCCTGTGCCACACGAGCCATCAACGCTATTGCAGCCTTCCATTTTACAGTGGCCACACGGTAGCGTACACTCAAAATTCTATATTTTTCCCGTACGAGGCGATTTACTTACGTCAACACCGAGATAGTCGAGCGAGCCCTCAACACCCCATCGGTTGCCGGAGTGCCCCCGCTCGTCGCAGCTGGTGGTGGCTAGTACACCGCCAAATAATAAATATAATAACATCACAGCTTACTTTTTTAAATCTGGGGACACCATTCGATCGTGCGCCATAAACATCACTTCTATGTTCTAGCGACTTTAAGCAAGTCTGCTGGACAGTCCAGCTTGGACTCTGCACTTTTATCCCGGATATCACATTGTTGGATTTAAATAAAACTGATTCAATGAATATGTGTGTATTCTTGTGTGAAAACAACCATTTTACTTGGCAGGTCTCTTAGTGTGTAGTTGATGATAATATAAGGACTCATTCTTATTTAATTGTAGGAGTTCAACTTTCGTAGCTCTGGTGCAGTAGTCGTGCTCATCTTCGGATAATCATCATAACGCGACGGCGGCGGATTATACTGTGAGTGTGTTGAATATTTTGGATGAAGTATTGGCGTGTTCGACAACAGTGAATTCTAAATCACCACATTAATATAATCAAGTAGCGCAAGAACTTACATATGAGGTGGCTCCCCCAATCAAATTCAGATGTACTTGTGACACCGATGATGGATCGCGTGCATAGCCAATCGTGGTAACTCTGCTTTCAGGTCGTTTCTCACCCGCAATATATTTGCCCTAAAACATATAAACATGAAGATCATTTTGCCATTACTTCCACTCACAATTGCAGGCGATCGTGTCACGCTCAAGTTAGGTTGACTGTCGGACAGACGCGGCATGGGCGTCGGTCGTGGTATTACTGGTTCGGCATAGTCCGACTTGTTTTTCTTAGTCACGTAACAACACACCATTATGGACAGTATTGTCAAAATTACTAGTAGCGTCACCATGCCCACAGTGGCTCGACACATTGTTGTATAGCACAATGGACCCTTTTCAACCTCTTCCACCATTGTCGTCGGACACACCTCACAACAGTACCCATCAACTTTAATTGGTTTTGCCCCACTTGGACAAACTTCTTGGACGGTGCATATCTCAGTGAAACATTTGTGCTTTCCTTGGATGCACGTACACTCCGTGCAACTATCGCGGTTCCATTGACTACCCGTTCGATATTCTTTCCCTGTTGCCGGGTCGACGCAATTGTCCTGGGGATGATAGTCGAGACAAATCGGGCAGCATTCACCTTGTTGAAGTACCAGCGTTTCGCACTCAGTATCAACGTGACACTCCTGGGATATGCAACTTATGTCGCCATCCTCACACTTGCACGTTTTGCACTGATCAGCTTGCCATGATTCGCGTGACAAGATACTTTGTTGATGCTCGTCAATACATCCCTTTTCGTACTTTGTCGGCTCAATCTCCGGACAGCCAAGACAGCATGATCCAGGCAGCGGTTGCGGATCAGGACAGGTGACGGGTGGACAGACATTGTAGGCACACATTATAAATGATGCTTGTATTTAAATGAATGAACGATATTAAGTAGCAAAAAACAATTCTTACCCATACAACCACAAACGCGACAACTCCAGTCGTCTGCGTCATCCTGATGCTGACCCGGTAGCCACACCTCGCCCATGACAAGACCCACGTCGGAACACTTCATAGTCCATCCATCATCTGAGTCGCCAATCAATGCAGAACCGTACTCTTCGTCACAAATAGGGCAGCAGTGGCCCTCGATAAAACGTGGTTTCTTACAGTGTGCCAAATTGGCACACTTTCGCTAAACGATGTGTAACCAAAAACTGAAAACTCGAAGCCAATACTAACCAAGGAACACATGACGGTGCCCACATCACCGCCACCACCCGAATAGCAAAAGCAAACATAACATCCCGATTGCCACATTTCGCCCTCTTTCTTCTTCACATTATTCCACTCGCAATCGCGACTCGCCAACCGAGGTCGGGTAAAAGTGTCAACGGCGCCAGGATCGGACGGATCGCGACATCGGCATATGCGACAACCAGACTCGTTTTCTAAAGTTCTGGTTAAGAATGAAATGAGAAAAAATGGGGCACCTTCGAAACCATACGGGCACTTCATTGAAACCGAATTGCCATTCGACTTTTTAATAAAACAGTCAAATGGGGAACACCGGCGACATTGGCACAGTTCACAGCCATACTTGTCTTGTCTGTATCCATATGGACAAACTAAAGAGAACGTGTATTAATGGTGTCACGTCAAACTAATTTTACTTTTTTTCTCGAAGCAGTTGTCCAGCGACGGACACAATAACGGCGTTTTCTGACATTTGCACACTTCGCACCCGGTCCGTGCATTCTTTTGAAAGCTTCGATTCGGGTGATATTAACGTCAGAGTAAAAAAGCGCTCGACCTTTATAAAACAGCATTTTTCACCTTTGCCCATATTTACAATTTTTTGAGCATTTCTTCAACACCGGACATGAGACCGCCGTTTTCTCTCCCTCATCTTCACACTCGCATCGCTCACAACCCGATTGATCGCGGCGCAGTGTACAATAAGAGCGTTTCGAGCAGCCAATCAAACTTGTGCAGCCATTTTCATCCGTTTCGAACAGATAGAACTTGGTGAAATCAATTGACGGCATGTTTGACTGTAGATTCTTGCATTCGTACTGACAGCAATTGTGCCCAATTTTATCCCTGTGTTTTTTGCGTTTGTAAATTTATAAAGTTCGGTGTTGTCCGAATTAAACTGAAATCTTCACAGACGTGATGCCTGGCATACAAATCGCACGTGTGCAAATCGCATGTCACTTCCTCGCACGTCACATCGCCATTGGTGTGGCACGAGCAAATGGTGCACTCGTTGGTATACCAGTTCTCTTTCACTAATCGCAGCTCGCCGTCAAGCTCTCCGCAGCTCTGTGTTGGATAGGGCGTCGTTTGACTATTGACGCACTCTCTTTGGTGATTTTATTGTAACATAAATAATGTTCAAGGGTTGTGACTTGGACAAACGAAAGAAATCACTCAGTTCCTCAAACTGTTGACAACACGCGCCAGGTGTCCCAGCGCCCAGTGCCGTTATCAATTTGCGCGTACCAAATTGACACTCGGTTTGACAGGGCAGACACTCGCATCTAGCAAAATTTATATAAAACCGATAAAGGAAGCGCTTTAAAAAACCTATTTTCAACGGGACAACAGCCATCATCGGTCCAGCGTCCGGTGATGAGTTTCGAATCGGACGGGCACTCGGCCACATTCTTGTGGTGTTTAATTTTGCGACACTTCACATTTTGACATTCGCCCGGTTGTTGATGCAGTTCATTGACGCACTGCTGGCGGGATTGGTACTCGAATGGGTTGATACAGGCCATTTCCTTGCGACAATCGCAAAAATCATCAACCAAATCACAGCCATCGTACTCAAAGAGCAAACAATTTTGATCCTTGTCAATGTTGTATTTCCCACAAATGCCAATTGGTGCATTGCTGAATCGCGAGCTCTGGTCTTCATACGAATAGCAGGCGAGTCCGCTTGTGCAGCGCCCTTTTAACCCGTACGACCCGCCACACTTCTCTCCCTCGCCTTTTGAGCACACTGGGCAACATTTACACACATCAAGTACAATATCAGTGGTGCAATTCAAGGCGCGCGCCGGCGTACACTCGGCCTTCTTTGTCTCTGAGCAGTGGGTGCATGACAAGGCGAGTGTCTCAACGAGTAACAGAGTCAATGTGAGAAGCATGTTTCGTCGTTTAAATCATTCTCTCCAAAAAACAGTTTAGCGTACTACTACCAGAGACGCGCATCCCATTGAACATATCACCCACTTACTCATCAAATGCGATAATCTTAGCATGGTAATGGATTTGCAAAAAGAGAATATATTTTAGAGACTTTTATTTAGCATATACACATTTAGACTTAGATAGATAACTGATGGAATACGGGTGGTTGAAGTATCATCGCGTGGTGTGTGTTTTTGTTGTTGGTTTCTCATTTCGGATCAATGTCCTTAAAATAATCGGCGCCTAAAATTGTTGTCTGAACTTCGCGCAGCCTCCTTTCGCGGGATTCGGGATTTGGTTGCATTGGCACTTGGGTCCAATCTTTTTGCATCAATCTAAACAAGGTTATAATTTTCAAATCAATCCAGTTGAGTCAATCTCACCTGATTGAATCCCCATAACGCACTTCGCCCCAGTTCATCTTTTTACAACGGTCAGCTGCACCCTTGCGCAGGACATTGCGCAAAATCCAACTATGCTCACGTTGATTGTCGACTTCCTGTTTCAAATTAAATCAAGTTAGTTAACGTGAAAACGAAAGTGAGAGCATTACCGCGACACACTCATCACGAATATTTTGAAGTTTTCGTCTAAGTGTCAACACTTCATTTGCCATTTTATCGGTGCCAAATGCGGCAATGCGCTCATTGAACCGCTTCAAGAAGTGATCATAAATTGCCGAGTCCAGCTTATTCCATTGGCGGATGCGACGCGCCAAATCAGGCTTCACATCGACCCGTTCGCTGCGCATTTTGAGTTGGAGATAAATCAAATCGTCGAATGACATACACAGCAACTCCTATTAAATGAATGCAGTTGAACTGTTAACGCCACTGCTGCGGTTTACCTTTAGCAAAATCAACGATTCCTCGAAATAATCGGTCAACAACACCAAGTGATACGTTGACTCCAGCTGTCCAATTGCTTGTTGAATGTAGGAATCACTTTCAATCTCGTGATCCAAGCCTAAGTCAAAACTCATGTAGTTTTTCGCCCGGAAGAACCACGGCGTGCTTTTGTCATAGTATCGATTTGGATCGGACATGAACGTCTCCAATGTGCCATTGACGCCGACCCATTGGGGAAAGGGATAGTCGCGGAAAAAGCCAAACTCGGATTCAAAATTTTTGACCGGATCGCGCAGCATTGTGATGAATACTGTATCGGGATAAGTTACTTCTTTGATCTCTTCGGAGTATCTGAATTGGCCGAGTTTACATTTTAGTCTCACAATGATTTTGAACACAACCTGAAATGATGGCACAGCATATTGTATTTGCCAAGCACGGGATCAATTAATGACCGATCAAATTTGGCTGGATAACCGGCTAACTCCCAATGTACCCCGAACGGTAATCCCGTCACTAAGCGATGCTTCTCGGCATATCGCAGTAAAATATTGGTCAGCGTTGTTCCGCCTGTTTTATGTGTCTTTTATGTCGCGATTTAAGATAAGTGGAGTGATTTAAAACACATCTGAATCAACGCCAGTGTGCCATTTGGCTCTGCTAAGCCAAGTTCTATTTTAAATCGCGGTTCGGTTCCTTTGTAAAAACCACATTGCGTCGTGGTACGCCGTTGCACGAGGGTAGCTTGGCCGATTCGTAGACTGCTTTGGGGTTATGATCAAAAAACTACCTTATACTCTCTCACGTTTACTTAATTGTGCGAAACCCAAACTCAATTACATGGCGCTGCACTGTATACAACTCTTATGGTAAAACTAATATATAAATGAGCGGTCTTTCTCTCTCCACTGCTCCGTTCACTCCCTAGAAAAAAGGATGAAATTTTTTTGACTTGATTTTCACGGGGCGAGCTCTAGACAGGAGCCTGTCCACAAGCTGTCTAATCTGTTCTATAATGAGCTAGGTCCACAGCTCATCTCTCTTGGAATACCAAAAACGAATTGTTTCAATCATTTCCTGGTTTGACAACAACCGGTTGTTGCGCAGCTGCTTGTGGCGCTGCTGCGGCTGCCGCCGCCGCTGCTGCTGCTTGCGGCGGTCCTTGAAACTGCTGCTCGGCAGCCTCATGCTGAAAAGTGGATTTGATTATTAAGGCCTTAAGTGCCCTCACTACTTTTGAGATTGACAGATTCAAGTACTTTTTAATAGATCCGACTCTAGTCTAATTCCACTTGAAGAGAAGAGAAAAAGGTTGAAATCCAAACTAGACCCACATGCTGATCCCTCGTCAAATTATGTTGATGACTTTATATTAGGATAAAGTTATGAAACTCAATATGAAGCCGATTAGATCAACAATCAACATAATCCGTCAAAACTTTATTAAGCCCAAAGGTCACTAAATGCATAAACGATATATGGTCGAATGGGAAAGCAAAAAGACGCTGAGCAAGGCCAATTTCAAGAACTCACTCTCAGCATCATTTGATAGTGTTGCTGGCGACCTTGATCGCGCGTGATAGAAATCACTGTCACAATGAGCACGACGCAAAGACAAAAGCTAAACACATCGCACGTTGACCAGCAGAAGATGCGCCGCGCAAACATGATCGAGATTGATCGGCGCGTTGCATGGCCTAAGTGGTGGTGATGTGACGAGGTCTTGGGTCGGTGTCGTTTCGTTCGCATCGCTCTCTCTCTCTCTTATATCTTATATCTCGACACCGTCATTTATCACAGTGTGTGTGTGTGTTTAGTTCGTGCGCGATTTTTTGGCTCCGGAAAAAGAAGCAGCATAAAATAGCGTCGACTCGCAAAGTGGAGGATAGCAGAGCACCCACTCCGCCACCATCACCATCACCACCGAGACTTTTCTCTACTCCTACATTAAAAATCGCGCTTTGATTTCACTCTCTCTCCCCTCTCCCCTCCACACTCTCTCACTGGCTCTTGCTCTTGCTCTCTCAGACTTTCGGACTTTTGGTTAAATCTATCATCATTTTCGCCAACGGCGAATTACAAGTTTAGCTTGACACGAATTTTGGTGAGGAACACATTTTTTTTCGAATTCGCTTTACAATGATAAATAAGACTTTTGTCGCTGTCGACGGAGGGCGTCGTCGTTAAAATGGGCAGGTTTTTTGTTGGAAAGGGGGTCACTTTGCGGTTGTGTTCAGATGTTCCCTACCTGTCAACGCAATTACGTATTTTGGCAACAACTATCGAAGGCTTACCTGTTCTTCCAATTTCGGCATAAAAAAGAATTCAGCTAATGCACCCTTGCGTTTCATGATCAGATGAATATTGACCAGTAAGACGATGATGAAGCATACAATCGACAGAAAATACTTCGAGTCCCATCGTCTTGAAATAATAATTAAATTCAAAGTTCAACGTCAATGCGAAAATGCGAAAATTATTCGACTTCTGCATTTACCCGGACGCTTTCTTCTTGCGTTTGTCGCCCATTTTACTCTTTCGCTTGCGATGTCGTTTCGAAGTTGACGACGACTGATCTGGCTGATGGTGATCGCTGTTTACGTCCGACGTTTGGCTGTTTGATTCTGTTTGGCTAGATGATGTGATTAATTTCTCGGCTTCCATGTTTCTCTATATTCTAGCGTTGTAGAATTCACCACCACCACAGTCTCTGTGTTGTATCTCTCTCTCTCTCTCGCACACCAGGCACGAAAATACAACAAAAATGTTGAAAATGTCATACGTAGGTTTAGCTTTGGCGTCATACCACCACATAATGCCCCTTAGGTTGCAAATCAAAGTCGACTTACTGTTTGATTATCGCTGCTTGACTAACTCTCCAGTGACCAAATCAGCTGGCCACTTCCCATTATTATTCCACTCGCGAAATCGGTGTGGAGAGTTGTTGATGGGTTGGCACTTTTTCCTTTTTGTGATATGCTCCCACCGCCACCAACACCACCACCCCACCACCATCCCGATTCAATTCATCGGTGTAATGAGCAATACATTTAAAATACGGCCGCCGGGCGCAATATTCCCTGGATTTATATTTACGTTATGAACGTAAAGTTCGCTTCCGCCCCTAAAACCCCTCCCACTTTTGCTCCAACCACTTCGTTACCACTTTGATTGACCAAAGTTTAGTACATGTACTTTGATACAGTCAATCTTCAAAGTACGTTAAACGACGCGTGTCAAAAAACCACCAATACAGTCTCGTGCGGTTTCGACGAAGTCAATTTTGACCGTAAGTCGGCACCGGCTGTAACGGCTTATCTACTGTATTTGAGGTGGACTTATCGCAGGCTCTAAGCTGCTTCATCAAAGCAGGGTTATGAACATGTAAATAAGCGTGTCACCTAATAGTAACTGAAAGAAACAATTTGGCTTTGATTGTCGAATCACATGTGGAGAGGGCTCAAAGAGTTGTCTCTAGAGCGACATGCCACTTTGAATATAAAGTGACGCACTGTCTCCAGAAACGCCCATTCACAGATAGAAAAGAAAATGTCGAAAATAAAAGAGAAAAAAGGTGCCAAGCGTCCAAGCGGCTACCCACTGGTCAACGTTGATCGACTCACCCGGTCAATGATCAATATGCACTGCTCGCAATCGGATGATGAAGACTTCAAGCCAGTAAAGAAGCAACGTCGTTCGACTCCCGCATTCCCAACAGTGCCAACGCCAAAGAGATTTCTCACCAATAAGCCCCTCCCGGGCCCGATGAAAAGAAACGAATCAATCGTGTATTACATGATGCCACTCGAAGCAGGGACAGGCAACACGAGAGTACAACAGTTAATCAACAAGTATGCGCATCCCCGAGTAGAGAAAGTGACGCAGCAAAATGAAGTGGAACCGGAGAATGTGTCCAATAATGAAACTTCTTTC
>SCLD01095332.1:0-11787 GCA_004367895.1 Oikopleura longicauda | reverse complement strand
AAATATCGGTCATTTTAGTATTAATTAACGGTCATTTTATTATTAAATATCGGTTATTTTTGTATAACGGCCATTTAAGTGATAACGGTCAATTTGGAAAACGGTCATTTTGGTTTTCGACAACGGTCGTTTTGGTAGCGTTTCTTGAATCTTATATAAAGACGTTTTGTCCCATTCGTTATGAAATATGGTGGGACAGTTGGAGTTGGAATCCAACGACTATTCTTGCCTGAAAGTTTGAAAGAAAAACTAGTTCCGACGCATGTTGACCCAAATATACCATACGAACATTTAATGAAAGTCAAATGGAATTTGGATGTGATCAAATATGGTCTTTTGCATTGGTATAGCGGAATTTATCACGATAAAAGTTATCATTCTGGGCAAGTCCGTTCGAAAAAATCTTAAGAATATATTTTATATAACTAGGCTAAATTCCCTGGGACCAGTGATTTCAAAAATCTACTTTTTGAGGATATTTAAACACTCTCATGGCGTAAACTAAACCCCCCAAAAAACGTTAGGGACCTTCGTTTTTACGTCGCGTGATCCTATTACGTAATGATTACGTTCTAAACCAAAATCGTAATGGATATGTCTATGTCTATGTAATTTATTTTCGCGCCGAACAAACATCGTCTGAGGACGAGCTGTGGCGACTTAATGTACAGAATAAGTTATTTGCACAAAAATTCGTATCACAGTCCAGCTAAGGCTTGGACTGCGGGTATCCCTATTTAGAACAAGTCATCATATTTAGGGTGATAAGACTGCAGCAGTTTTTAAAAAGGGAGAAAGGTGGGTTGGAGTTGGAGTTTTACAGATAATGGAGTACACAGATGTTATTAATTTTACAGTTTTATGAAGATTATGTTTTTGTGGAACTTTAAATAATTTGAAGTCTTCTCTTTTCTGATCTTTTAAGTCATCAAATTCGTTTCTTTCCGGCAGTTTACACTCTGTGAACCCAGCATCGCGCCAGGTCGCCAATACGTCTTGACTTCGTTTCACCTGCTCTCCATTTCCATTGCTCCAACTGCCCACCGAGTCGCTGTAATGCGACCCCTCCTTTGCAGTCTATAAATATTTTTTCAGAAGTCTTTTCTATGTTTTATAATATATAAATACAAATTTATTTTAATTTTTACTTAAATAGCTGTTTGCTGTCATGGCTATTTCATTACCTTTATCGAATGAAGATTCTGCCTGCATTTGTGGCACTAGATGGAACCAGTGGCCCTTTGAAGTCGTCACATTTGGCCTTGATGAGCTCATTGTTGTTGTAGGTTCCCCTATTTCTGTTAAAAACCGGTGGCGTGAATTCCGTGGACAGGTCATCATGGAATTTTATGATTCGAAGTCTTCTTCTCATACCTTTATCTGGTTTAATTCCTTCTAGGTCATATCCGTTCCAGTTCCGTTTCATCATCACATTCATTCCAAATCCAACTTGAAATACAAGCTCCATATGGACCAGATGTGATCGCAAGCAGTCTGGTATTCCCTTCTTATCATCATTCCAGATAGTTGTTCGATCCCTAATCATATCTGCGAACGAGCCACATTCCTGCAAGACATCATTTTCTAAGGCGGCTCTACACAAATTGATTAGGTGATCCAGTCCACTTGCTGTTCCAAGGTGAATGCCCCTAGTGTGGGTGTTAACGCCCCATCGGATTAGCTCGAGTCCTACCGATAGTATCATCATTTCAGCTTGGTCGACCATTAACAAAAGCAATGAGGTCTGAGCCGCTTTTCCGAGAAAGTTCAAAAGCTTTTTTTCCATTTTTCGTGCGATCGCTGAAAAGTATGTAAAATTTGAAATCATTTGATGTCCTCATATTTAGTTGATAGTAACTGACCTGGTCCTTTTTCACTGTCGCGAAGTTCAAAGCAGTTCTTGATTTCATTCAAGTCCTTTCTGACCGCACAGAGTCGGCAACCATTTAAGTCGTCATCGGTTTTGCACACTCCACCGTAGGTCATTGCACATCGTTCCCTCATTCTTTGTATCTCGTGTTCCTTTAGTCGTTTTAACACCGAGATTTCAAGAACAGTTGTGGTGAGTTCTAAAGCGTATACGATAGTCATATGAAATTTGATATTTGATGTCTTATCGGATTTACCTTTAACCTTTCGCTCCACGAAGTGTTTTAATGTCAAGTTGCACATGTCCATACTTTCAAACGAACCCTTGATAGCATCGACTCCTATTGCATCTTCATCGGCGACCCCGACCATGAAAACTGCTGTTTCGACTTTAAAACGAGCGACCATCAGGTCATCACTAATAAGTCTCGCCACATTAGTAAGCCTTATAGTAGACCCATCTTCAAAGACTTCAGAGGTTGCAATGGGTTCGTCTGGCCTAAAAATTCTCATTTTGAATAATTCACGTGACTCTAGTAATGGTGATTGCTCATGAATCCCTAAAAGAGTCATCCCATTTCCCAGTTTGGGAAGATTAGGTAGGACTTCTTTCACAAAATAACGACCATGTTTTTCGAAGGCATTTTTCGCACGCTCCTTGAAGTCATCATCCATGCGTTTCTTATACTCTTCGTATTTCTCAGATCTGACGACTTTTTCCGGGCTTTTTAAGACATCATTTGCGCCGGTGACGTTGTTTGAAGTTCCCGATAATTCCAGGTCATCAGATTCTGGATCACTTTCCGTTTCATCGGTACTCTCACCATCATCTGAGCCACTGTTCAAGTCTTCAAAGTCCTCGGCTGTATTGTTTTGATTTTTCGAGTTATATTGCATTATGAAGTCTTCATCATTTGTATCCGAAAAACCTACATTATATGATAAGAGATGGAATTAATACAACGCCAAATGAACTCTTTTTAATAACTGATTCGAAGTCTTACCGTCCGAGGAGTTAAGTGTCTCTTTTCCTGGAGCTATCGCCGAGAGATTGCATGTTTTGTTTTGGTCCTTTTTATTCGCCAGGAATGTGGACTCTTTTGGTGTTTGACCTATCGCATTCAATGCTTGAAACTCAATGATGAAGCCTTTTAAGAAATTATTTTTTATCTTACCTGATTTTTCCATGCTGGAGATTGACAAATCAGAGTTAGCCAATCCCGAATCTTTAGAGCGATCCCCATCAGAAATCATAGATTGCTTCATTTTTTGCAAGACGTCATTCGCTTCATGATTTTCTTTCTCATTGATGGTAGTAAGATCATTCATTCTGAATTAAAAGATTTTATTTAAAAGATTTGTTTAGACATAAAAAATTTTTATATTTATAAATAATGAGTTTAAAGGTTATGCTATGTAGTCCATGTTTCTCTATAAGTCATCATAAAATTACCTTAACCCTTTTAAGTCATCAAAAATAGGGCATCTCAGCATGGAATTTTTAACAGGATAGAATTTTTTATTTAAGCATTCGGGTTATTTCTAATCTTCTTTCAAGTCACCCAGGATCAGAGCTGTACTGAGCTGCTGTGCTCTAGTGCCCCCTTCTATTTCTTGCAAGACGTCTTTGAAAATGGGCTCAAAACAGAACACTGCTCCATCGATCTCAGTATGGTTACTGCAAATCCACATGTCCATTGCTAAAGTCGTCAACATCATTGTTATTCCATAGTGCTCCGAGATTTTCATTTCAAATTCTTTTACCACGTACGTTGACATGGCTCTATTTGTCGCACTTAAATCAGTTTTAAACTTTTGACGTCTTTCTGTCTGTGTATGATGCATCCTATGTATGAAGTATCCTATCCGTACCTGTCAACGGCTTCTAGAACTGAATTTACATATGGTCTACCCCATACTACACAGCATTCAATGCTACAAGAGTCATCGCAAGTGTGTTTTTTGGGCTCATCTTTGGATTCATCCCATCCTGGATGTGCGAGTCCCATTGTGATCCATTCCAGAAACGTCTCAACCAGACACATCGGTGGTTCATGATCGAAGACGATTCTCCGCCCTCGAAAATAGAACCTTGTATCATGTACTCCGATTTCAATACGATCGGACAGAGTTTCAGATGTTGTACTCATTCTAAAATTGAAAATGTATTATCGAATGTGTTTCTATATTATGTCTAATTTGAAGTCTTATAAATATTTTATGTTCCCGTTTTAATACTAAGTCATCTAAGTTCGAGAGTTCCAAAATTCTATTTTCATTAGTTGTAGTTTGTCTGTGACATGAACCCCTTAAGTTTGCGACGAGTTAATTTAATTTGCTAATAAGGATAGCTTGTGAGTTAGCTCTGTTGTCTTAAAAATTTTTATTTTTGGTTCTTTTCCTGTGTTCTTATCCAATTGCATTCTTGCGAATTCTTAAGACATCAGATTTGATTTCTCGTTCTATCATTTGTTTCCTTCCCGACCACATTTCGTCATTCTTTTTATTGTCAATCCCTTTCAAGTCTTCATTAAGTTCATTTAAGGCCCTTACGTTTTTTCGTATTTGCACTTTATTTAGATCAGTAATTCCACATAGAATATTTTCTATTGACTGCCCCTTCTCAAAATCATGTATTCTGTCATACTTTTTCGGCCAAGCTGTAACTAGGGTCTGCGTGATGAAATTGAATTCAATTGCCGCATCTTTGATAGTCATATTCTGTGTGGGTTCCGCATCGTACATTACAGCTGGTTTCAGGCCTTCTGGGCATGTGGCATACATTGAAGTCTTATAAGTCGTCGTAAATGACATCGGCAGATGTCTTTCGGTCGGCTGTTGAAATTTGCGGATTACATCACAAAAGCCTTGGTCTTCATAGTTAACCAATAAACCCATCGCATAAGCGTTTAGCTCTACATCATTTAGTAGTTCAGTTTGCAAGCTGTGTCGCACTAAAGTCGTCATAAGTTTTGAATTAACCGCGGATCTGGGCATCATGTGACTTGCAATTTTCACACTTTTATGTAGTCTTTGTCTGAATCTGTAGTCGTAATTCCAGTTTGCAGTAATATTTGCGCCTTCTGGCTTCATTGATTGCGTAGCTCCGGTTTTCATAAGACTTCTAAATTCCCGACGAGCTTCTTTCAATTCAGTTGGTATGTCAAGTCGTCTTAAATTAAAATACTGGCTAGGATCATCCCCATAGTAAATTGTGTGCGGTAAGTTTTGGAATAAAGGATGATGTCTTCTGGTAGCTTCCCAGAGCCTAATTGTGCTCTCATACTGCATTACCCTTTTTACTGTCAGGTTCCTAATTCCTTCCCATCCTTCACCTTCTTCAGTGAGTTTACAAGTCACCTCGCCTCTCATGCTATCCGCCATTGGTATTAAAACCTTATATCGAGCCTCTGAGTAGAAAAAGTCGTCTTTAGCCTGAATCGTAACCAGTTCATCCTTCATAATTTCAGTGTTACCCTGTGTAATTTGTAAGCAAGTCGTCTTATTTAGGATTCCCACTGAAAGGTGTTGTAGATCACTATTCGTAATCGGCTTCAGTTCCCTCGTAAATCCATTTGGAACATATAGGCACGTTTCGAACGTCTTGACCATTTTCTCTGATTTTGACAATTTTTTATAGCCTATTTTCTAGCCGTCACTGCGTACTCTTTTTGGCTCTAATAATAATGACTCCAATTTTAATTTCAGTCCACTCGAATTTAGATCACCCAATCAGCCTAGAAATTTGTTGGCTGTGTTGATTCTAACTGAACTAAAATTATTTTCCGCCTAATTTGAAGCCTTTTTCGCATAATATCTAATTTATATGATTAATCAGTCCTTGTTTTCCTTTTTATGAAGACTTCAAACAAAAACAAATATCTGAAATAATGAAAACCATATCATGTGCACGTTGTTTTTTATGGAGAATTTAAAAATGTTAAAAAATGCCAAAATGAATCAGCGTTACTCGGAAGTCTTCTTTGGCTTGGGGCCCCTGTTAGGGAATTAATCATGGCGAATAAAGGTTTTTGTCCTTAGTGGGACTCGAACCTCGGATCTTACGATCCAAATTCAATTTGTGACTTCGGCCTTCTCACTTTCACCACCTCATCTATTTTTAAACTCAAACTGTCGCAATCGTATTTATTTCGACGTCTTAGAAACCTCTTTTGAAAAATAATATATTCCTTTATGGATCTGGCAATCTGTATTTTTTATTTAGATGGGATTGTACAGGATTATGGGTAAATAAAGCTTTCGAATTGAAATTGATTCAGTTAATTGTATATGAAGTTTGAAGTCGTCATAAAAATTCGTATACACGTCCATCTGAGAAGTCTGAATTATGGTTCAGTCTTTGTGTTTCATCTGTTTCGCTTCGATTGCCATAATTTGTCCGTGAAAATCTTGCGTGAAGTTGGTAATCTTCTTACCCTCAAGATATTTACTCTTTTTAACATTTGGTGTCTTTAAATTCCAATAGTTAAAACGTTCCCACTCCATCTGCCACATTAAAGTCGTCAAATTTACAGGATATTTGTCGGCCGTTGAATCTATGTTACTCAGGCACCGGTTAAAGACGTCTTGCTGAACTTGTGTGCCTGAATCTGATAAGTGTACCGTGTCTGTGGGTAAGTTCCGGAAATAATCAGAATTAGCTACTGCTTTATTTCCAAGTCGTCCCGGCGCCATAAACACATCGGCATAATTTAAGACGTCAAATCTTTTGGTGAGTGTATCAATCCATAACCGGATCCTCAGGTTCATACTCATCGCACGTTCCAGATCACAGTCTAATCTCGGTAATATACTGGCCACTATGACTCTGGCTTGCGGGTACATCGCTCCTATTCTTAAAATTAGGCACTCCAGATAATTGAAGACTTCGTCACTGGTTCTAATTCTGCCTCGGCTACGACTGAGATCATTTGTGCCAATGTTAAGGATAACCGTTCCTATCAAGGCTTCACCAGGAAGTTTTTCCGTTAGAATGTGACTATGGAGTTCCTCCGTCGTCGCTCCCGGATAACAAACTTTCCAGACTCTCTGTTTATGCCCATAGACTTGTACCCTCTTAATCATTGAGTCCCCAAGTAATAAGACGTCACATGGCCTTTTTTCGTTACTCAAATCGCCCATTTCCTTAATTTTTACCTCACGGCTCTTAACTACCTCATTTGTCCGTGAGATTTTCTATTTAATAAGACGTCTTTAACGTTAAAGTGACAACCCTTTTGGTCGAGATCATAGAAAATTTTTATTCTAGAGAATCTTATAATTAGTTATTGTATCTTTTCCTAAAAAATTTTTGAAGTCTTCTAATTTTTCAGTCCGTTCACAAATTACAATTCCTGGATAGTACGTGTAGAAGCGTTTAACAAAAGATCCTAAAAAGCTTTGTGCTTTTTATACTCGACTTCTAGTTCTTCTCTTTTTACTGCTTTTGACACTTTCAGCGTTGTATAGCCACATGTTATATCGGCTCTTCATTTCTTCATGCTTCATATCAAGTCGTCAAATTACGTCATCAATGATCGGTTCCCTCGGTCCGTTTTCGAACCCACGCCGATCCTTACCACCTCTAAATTATATTCACGTTATCACCACTTCACTACGTTACCATACTAACTTTCCAATCGGCTCTATTATTGGTTTTCAAATCGTTTTAACTAGTCATACTTTTTATCAAATAACTTATACTAGTTGCTCGTGTGGTGTTTTATACTCTGAGTTCGAATAATGAGTTTTAAGATTGGGTTTGCGACATAATTTATTTAGGGGGAGTTTCAGAATTTTTGAAGCATATGGAATTTGTTCGAGTTTTTCTGGGCATTCGTTAAGGCTTCTGTAATTTGAGTATCAGGTGGCAGCATAAAGAAAGTCATTTACAAGGCATCAAATGTAGGGTACAGCTAAGTAGAAACAGTGTGGATTCAGTACCTGAATTACAGTATATTTAACAGAAATTTTTACCGTTTTATTTTGAAGACTTACTTTTCCGTTGTAGCTCTCGAGAGAGTTAGTCCTCTTGTGGCGCAACTTCAACCTGGTCTGGTACGATTGGCAAGACGTCAATATCGACCAGAAACTCATTTGTAATCTTATCGGGTCTCATGTTGACTGGGAATTTCTGTTCGTCTGGTAAAGGAGCAACCGCCAGCAGTTCATCGCTGATTGGGCCATGGATGAGGCTGAAAAGAAGAATTGGATTAGTTTTTCATGTCAGTACGGTTTAATTTTATACATGGTTTAGATTATGATTTTGAAGACTTTTATTATGTTTTTTACCTGAAATATGTTGGTGTAATTCTATCGTAAATCTCATCACGTGTTCCAAATACACCTTCTCCTCTGTTTCCCACGGTGGCTATCGGTCTGGCTTGATCAATATATTTAGTGGCAAAGGCGTCAATTTCTTTACAATTGAAAAAATCCCCCATAACCAGTCTAGTACCCTTAATTCCGTTATATTCTTGCAGAAATCTCGCCGTCCGAACCATGAATTTCGCAAAGATAATATTTATAGGACATCCAATTTCTGAGCACCCTTTGCAAAATCGTAAGACTGTGCGATTTTGCCCCGATCCAAGCCTGGTAAAACATCTGTCCGTTTCCATAGGGTTCTCCATCGCTTCTCTAGCTGCTTGACGTCTTACATTTGTTGCGTGTACAAACATTCTCTTGATCAAGGCCGCACTTTCGTTGATATAGTCCGCGACTATTTTTCCAGAAGGTACCTTTTAAAAAAATTTTTTAGTTTATGTTGAGGATATGATGTCTTTAAATTCTTTCACTTACTTGTTGTCGAACACTGATATCGTAATTTGAGGTGGTCGCTTGGTATTCATGTAAAGACGTCAAAATTACCGTAGCTTTTCGTTTGTCGACTTTGGTGAAGTTTATTGAGCATTTGAGCTGTGTGCTTCCAAAATCCGAATCCCATTCCGATTCGATCATGATAAGTCGTCGAATGACCGCCATTATCCCTGCATACCAGCCTGAAAACTCATCAGCACCAGTTGTACATTTTGCTTCGAGTCCCGGAAACACTGTTTTTTGCTGACATAAGATTCCTTCTTCGAACTGCAGGTAAAGACCTCTTTTTCCATTTTTTTGGGGTGGACGATAATCTTCCTTCATAGTTCGGATAATAGTGAGAAGAAAGTTGGCAAGTGCACTTAAATACAAATGTCACCTTCATCTGGGAATTGTAGCATCAGTGGCTCTTCCGTTTCACGTCTTATAAACGCCCCTTCTGGTTCCCGACTACAGATTTCCATAGACCCCTGAATTTGGCACAATAATTTTAACAGTTTACACGGATTCGAAGTGAGATTACTTTTTGAGTTTTCTAATGTGTCGGTCATATGAGACATTTTAAATCCTTATGGCTTAATGACCAATTTGCGGATTTATTTTCACCATCACTAAATATGACGTCTTAAATACAGTGGTGGGCTATGATTAGAAAACTTTCCTGAGGGACTTTTGATAGGCGTAAATAGCGATTTGACCTGCATCATTAAGTCTATACTCGTTATTACTCATAGGAACGATCAAGGCGTCAATCATTTGATTTATAGTAATCGGTTTAGTGATTTCCGATTTCTGATTATCACTATACCAGATTTCATTCGCTTCCAAGTTCATAGTTGTGTCATTCCAGGCCCAGTTGGTATTCAGGGGTGTTACTAATACAGTTGACATTTTTCCTGGTTTAAGCATAGTCGCATCCCTTGCAAGCTTGTTAATCATAATGATCCCTTCTTCAAACTCCCGCAACTCAACCTGTTCTAAGACATCACTTAGGTTTATGAAGCGGGATTGTTTACTGTGTTGTCTGATCATTGTCACTGTTTCCCAATGAAAACTGTTATGTTGCAACAACTCGAGCAGCCATTTATTTCTTGGGATAAGGATATCCTTGCAGTATACTTCAATGACGTATGTTCCATCCTTTCTTTCGGTGGTGAAATCTAAATTTTTATTCTTCTTTCTTTCCAGCTCATAACGATCCATTTCAATACACTTTCTACCGTGGCGTCCTTCGAGAGGTTTGGCATTATTCAAGACATCGTCCAAAAATTTCCCGAATTCGACCCTATGGCGTTTTCCTGTCCCATTTGTCGTTCTTCCTTCGAAATTTCTGGTCGCAAGTCCTCGTGCTTTTTCTTTAAAGACGTCTTTTAGCACATTTCTGGCGAACATTCGAAATCCAAATTCCAAAGAGTTATCCAATCTGTCCACTTTTTTCACATCTCTGTTGACTAAAAAAGTTTCAGCCGCAGGGTGTGTTTCGAGGCCAGGATTTACAAAGAAGTCGTCGCTACCTAGTAGAGTTTCAAACATTTTGCCCTCTTCGAATGCCATAACATTATTTTTTGTCCAGTCTTCCAAGTCTTTTATAGAATCCAGACCTTTCATTCTCCTGAAGTCGTCATAAAGAGCGTCTTTATCCTTTTCAGCTTTGATAGCCCATTCCTTTTTAATTTTGAGTTGGGCGTCATCGATTTCTACTTCAACTTCCGGTTTTTCATCCGTTTCGTGCAGATCTAATAAGTCGTCAAATTCAGCTGCACTATTTTCGTCAAGTTTGTTAACTGTAACAATCCTCGGTTTCGAACCAGTGTCTTGCAAGTCGACAATATTTTGCCATGGTTTTGGATTCCTGGGCTTGAGCAAGTCTTCATTCTTTTTAAGCGTCTTTTTACCTTTTTTTATGGCCGTAATTTTTTCTTGGTCCGCTCCTAGGAAAACAGGCTTCAGTTCTTTGGGCTTGTTTTCTTTTTCCAGCTGCTCGAGATTGTAGTCCATAATTCGTTTACGTTTGTCGTCTTTGATGGTGTCGGAACTTTCCAATTTTACCGCCTCCTGAAATAGGTGTCATTTATTGCTCATAGAACCTACGTTATTTTAGCTACTTTTTAGTTTAAAAATCATTGAAAGGGAACTATTATTTTTGAAGACTTCAAATTATAGTTACATTCTAGATTTTACCTCTTTATTCGCGACTTTGACAATGACGCTTTTCATTACTTTTCGTTTTTTACTTCCCTTAACAACTTCCTTTTCTAGACTCTTTCTTTTATGCTCCCCCTCGATATTATCCTCTAAAGCACTTTCTCTTTTACTGTCAAAGTCATCATCTTCGTTCATTTTTTAAGTCGAGCAGAAAAATTATTATGCCGTAAATCTCAGTAATTACTTTTGGTAATTTTGAAAGTATCACTTTTGAAATTTAAAAACAGCTATTTGTGTGGGTTTTCAGTAACCAATAAGACGTCTTATATCTTGTGAGGAAAAATTTTTCAGCTATCGCGTGTGAAAGCTGTCTCGAACGTGGGTTAGATGATGACTAATTTTTCTGATTACGAATTTATACTGGCATCGACCATATTATTTTAGTAACTCAATTTGTACTGCCTGATTTGTCGACTTATTATAACATTGTTAAGACATCAAAGAATTATTTTCGAATTTTATAGCATAAACAACCCGGTTTTAATTTCTAATTAATTTTTAAATTGTTTTTATATTCGCTTATTTGACGACTTTTACGCCCAGTTTTTATGGCTCAAAGTGGGGGCCTTCCTTATTCTAAGGAACTAAATTTTATAAAGCTAATCACTATATATGAAAGGTACAATTCTTTATTCTAAACATCTGTTTTTTGGAAGACTTTTAACCCTTATTGGCAAGTTACGGAAACATTTTTTAGAAGACTTTTAACCCTTATTAGCAAGTTACGGAAACATTTTTTTTAAAACTCTTTACGTCAAATTATGGGATCATTTCCTACCCTTAATACACTTAGATTATGATTTTTGGGAATTAAATTTGCGGTTATATATTACTTACGTTAAGGGTGTCATAGAACTGTTGGAGTAAGGTCGACCAAAAGAATCCATCATTTCT
>SCLD01095321.1:0-11787 GCA_004367895.1 Oikopleura longicauda | reverse complement strand
TTCAAACGAATCAAACACTCGAAATTTATTCCATAAGAATACCAAGAGCGACAGATGTTTTAAACTTATAGAAACAAGATATTCGAACATGATAACAGCAGTATCTCTTCCATTGTACCAGAAAAAATGGGACTCTTTGGTTCGAAATAGAACGGTTCCATCGAATTTAAAATACCAAAAGTTTTGTGGTTTTGCCTAATTCGATCTAACGGCACCCAGGGTGGCTTCCGCCCAGAGAGCATCAGGGACTAGGCGTAGGTACTTTGATGCCGTACATAACTCAAACATGAACAAAAGACCATTTTTGTATGTTTATAGTGACTTCCGAAAATTCATTAACAACATTTTTATGTGGTATTGAATTGTTTTTCACTCGTAAGAGTGCCTAAAGTACCGATTTTATGCTTCTATTACGAGTAGAATAGAACGTGATCGCAAAATGCTCCACTTATTGTTACAGTGGATACTAAATATTATCAGCGAATAATGTCAAATCGTCTAAAATGTCGAGCCAAGCACAAAAGACACGCCGAGTCTCAAGTAGGAAGCAGTACAACATGCCCTTGACGGGGCACCCCCGCTCTGGAGCTCAACATTTGTCGAACAAATTGTTAGAGCCGCTTTCTCGTCTTGAACATGGGGCCAAGTCCAACAAAGACGGACATAGCACTAGGGGAAGGTGAAGTGAAGAAACATTGTCTCCCAGTCGCCTAGTTGTTCACGCGAAAACATGGATCCAGAAAGAACCAGCTGTGCGCACTTTGTCGACGTCAACATTAATAACTATGTCAATGCACACAATGCGCATAGTAGTAGCAGCAGCGTAAAGCTGACTCCAGACTATCCTCCTGTACAATGAAAGGGGGTATATCGGCAATCCACATCACTTCACCTCCCCTGCACCACCGTTTCTACTCTCTCTCCACCACCACGGCTCCACCGTTGAGACAAAAATTTAAGTTCGGTGGAGATGGCGCTAGGGAGTGTGAAAAGTAGTTTTGATGGATGTATGCGATTCCTGAAGTCTGAAAAAGCACACAGCAACTGGCTCTTAACGTAAAATAATTTCACACTCACCATATCCATCACATATTCGTTGATTTGAAACAAGTGAAGTTTTTTTGAAACAATATAAAACAACAGAGACAAGCAGCTGAGACAAGCGGCGAAGAAAGCTCAAATCAAATATACACTTCAAAGAGAGAAGAATCAACGACAACAAGAAACAACATGAAACTTTTTGCACTTATTATGTTGGCTGACTCAAGCCCACTAAAGGAGGGGATTTCGGATCAGACAGTAGTAGTAGTAGTCTCCAAGTAGCCCTAGTTGTAGTGATAGCGGGGATTTATTCGTTCTGTCTCTCTCTCTTGGCGGTTAGGCGGGTGCATTTTGGAAGAAGTTCGTGACGTAAAGTTCGTACGTAGTAATTGGGTACAAACTTTATCAATTGATTACGATTTTAACGTTTTAACCGATATATCGGCCACAAATTGACCCAGAGGACTCGTTCTAAATTAAATTACATGTACGCTATGTCACAGCGCGGTCATTGAAACCTTCCCAAAAAAGACATTACTTGTTACGTAGAGAGTTAAAGAGAGACTTAAATAGTAAAGAACGTTTAGGATTTTTGTGGATTGATCATGTTTTTCAAAATAGCCGTCTGTTTATGCTTATGGGCCGTAGCTTTGGTCGTTTTTTTACGGAAAAACTCGCACTAAAAGCCCAACTTTCTAATCTTGGTTGACACTTACTTTTTTTTTCAAACAGCAGAAGTATGCACAAATACTGGTAAGGTAGTATCACACAAATCGAGAGTGAGCAGTAGTAGGGGAAGAGGTGACGATATTGAACATATTCTTATCTGACCGAAGATAAATCAACATGCATCGGCATGCGCTCTCTCAAATAGCATGTTTGACTAAACATCACTCCATACACAAACACTTTTTCACTATTTTCATTATCACCGACTTGTAATTTCGGGTTAATTTTTTAAAAACAGATACTTCGCGCAGCTTTAGCTATAAAAATAGGGTCGAATTTTGTCAATTGAATTAGTTACTAATTTGATTTTAATTATTTGAGCGCCGTTTTTCTTTCAATCATAAGCCATATCTAGCTGAATTTAGATGATTAACACTTTGTTTTCAAGGTAGAATTAGGTACAGTACATTTGCAACGTTGAAACGAGCGGCGGAAACAGCAGCAGCTGCAGCAGCAATGAAGACATCTATGCCCAATCTAACATTAAGGTGGATATCACACGCTGATCTTTGAGCAACCAAAGAACAGAACTCAAAAAACTGAAAAATGCCGATCACTAACCAATCAATCCGATCATTAGACTAGGTAGACTAGATCACAAGTGTGCTTGGCCTCTAACCAACAGGTAAACACGAGTAGCATTAGTTTCACGATCTCTATCGCCAATCGGCATTCAGTTCAAGGTTATTACGCTGCTTCTGGCTGGATTATATATGGGTAAACGGGGTTGATATTTCGCTGATTATTCACGCATATGTGCGTGTATCGTAATAATCCGTCATTATCAATAATCTACGTTGAAATTGCCATATCAACCCCGCTGTAAAGATCGGTGTTCGAAATCACCCCCCAAGGAGTCGTCGTCCCCGTCGTCAACCCCGGCACCGCGCCGCATCCAACATGGCTCCGGGTCGCGCCCCAACTGGAAGGAGGACTCGCGTGAAGTTGGTAATGGCGCCAGTAAGTATTCAGGTTTGACGCGGTTGGCCTTCCACTACAATCGCCAATTCTCGGCTTCACAACATCATGCGTATGGCTGCAATTGTATGCTCGTCGGTGATCTGCCACTTGTCGATACGAACTTCGGCCCGCCAGGTAAATAACTCAATCTGACCTAAACCGGGTAACATGCAAGGATGGCCGAGCGGTCTAAGGCGCCACGTTCAGGTCGTGGTCTACTCTGTAGGCGTGGGTTCGAATCCCACTTCTTGCATTACTTTTTTCACTACTAATAATTATCACTCCTCCTAGTGGACGAATTGGACGGCACATGTAAAAAGCTGAAAGAGTGCTACAAATGCGTTGCCGCCGCCCACGGGCCAAATTGCTCGCCGGAGAAACGCGAGTATGATTTCTTCGTCCGTGGGCAGGATGTCCTCCCCGGGAATCGCGCTGGTAGCTGCGAGCGTGCCCTGTTTGAGTGCGACCATCATTATGCGAAGCAGTTGACGACGACGATCGATGCGTTTGACATGAAGTTCAACTTCTTCGTCTCGGGCTTCGACCCAATCAGTGACCCGGGCATTTGTGCCCTGGCCCACTCAGCCGTCAAAGAAAGTCAATTCTTCAATGGGCAACCGCTCCTGGCCGCGGCATCGCCAATGATGCCCTCGTTCAACCCGTCAAGTCAAACACAAGACATGGTCTCATCAGACAGGCCCCTGTTCGCCGCATCAAACGCCGACTATGATGCCGGTTCATTTGGTGGGGTGAGGGAGATCGTGACCTCACAACCACACAATATGCAGTGCTGTGGCGGACCCGAAAGCTCAGCGTTCATCATTACTGTTTGACCCACTTTAAAAATGCCCAGAATATTTTTCATGCCCACCTCCAAATGGCACCTCCATTTATTACATCATCACTTTTTTATAATCCAATCTAAACCAGTGGTTGTCTAACGCAAAACACAGCGCATACATGATTTACGATGCAAATATGAAGAAATGCTGTTCGGATGGATCCGTTCGAAATGCGTGCTAATTGATGAATCAAAACTTCAGGATTTGAACGTTTTTCTGGTCACAGTAGCTCTTAGTGTTCACATATATTTTCAAACATAAAAAACAATTTGAATTACACGACGTTCAAAAAAATCATGTAAATACAGCCAAAGAACAATATGATGCCCATCCCAACTACACATATCACCCCTACTACTTATCGAGATGTAAAAATCAGCTTGTAAATCACTATATTTGACGAAATTGAACTGGTCGACTGAGTCCAAGCCAAGTCACTAATCAATACATATATATATAATCAACAGTCTAGAAGAGGACTAGAACAGAAAAGATCCGCCTTCATTGCCCGAACAAAAACAGCGATGACGTCATATGTTATGAGTCATTTCTGAATTTCACAAAAGAAGAAGAAAAAAACGTATTCACCCACAAACAGATTGCACTGCACATATTTACACACGCACTATCGATGCGTGTATGTACATAAATAAAAAGCTAATTTTATCATTTTCAGTCTTCTGCCTCTATCGATTCTCATGATAACGCACCAATGATGGTGCATCTATTTTGTCATTTACACATGTACCACACTAGGCTGAGTCCAAAATAATATCCAAATTGATTATTTTAATGTAAAACACTATAACATCCCTAAACATCTGAATCAACTTAATCTAGTCACTTATGGAGTCCTAAGTTACTACTTTAAGCTAGTCTGCTTATTTCTAATTGAACCAATTCTACGTAGCGAACGTCACTCGTAAGCTTTAGCTACGAGTTGACACATTTTTTGGAGGAGTGAACTATAATAAATGACGCAAGGTAAATGTTTAAATTATAGCTAGTTTTAAATTATAGCTAGTAAAATTCTTGACTGGGTTTAGCCGTCGTTACCTGATTGTGTCTTTCTTCTAAACTTTTCGTTTGTTTTGGACACTTTGAGCCACCAGCTGAATGTTCATGCAGGAATTTACTTTAGAAGCTAAATTGTAACACAACATAAAGGTTCAGTATGAACAATCGTGAATACGCACCTGAGCATAGGCCGATCCTGCATTTGAATTTGTTTCATCAACATACCTTACGTACATGGTACCTTGACCGGCATTGATACTGTAAATTTTTGAATTGAGCAATACCCAATTCGTCTTGTCTAATGACCTTCATTGGCAGTAGGCAGGCCATTGCTTAATTTCCTTTCATCACGATTCTGATCGTCCGCATCCAGTGTGTCAACTCAACATTGAATACTTGGCAGTCGCATCACGCTTAACTCACACGAGAGGATCTGATCAGGGCCAAAAAGTCGCTTATTCAAGGTAAATTTTATGTTTCCGACTTTGGCTTTAGGCGCCGGATGATTTCATCAAACAAACATAAAATCATCCCCTAATTTCAAAGTGGACGGTTGCGTTCACGTCCGAGCAACTCGATGTTCTAGTACGCCTAAATGAAGTTTACACACTATCCGATTAAGTTCGGGTCAGTCACTGATTCCTGGCATTGATTCAAAGCATCGCCAAAGCCACAGAAATCGGGATTTTTCGATTTAAAAGAAACGCAACACAACACACAAGCATAAACTTGACTTACGTAATTGGTTAAAACGAAGGGGGGTTATCTCGTTCGTGGTTGAGCAATCGGGAGCAGGCAAAGTCGTAATGCGATTGTTTCGGCGCCAGATTTGGACCGCCACACACTACACAACACACACACTTATATAGAGATAAATGAACACCCCCTGACTGTAAGAGTCTCTTTACGCGTTAAAATTGACACGTTATCCGTTTGTATATGCGAATTAAAAAAACAGACTGTGTTCGAACACCGAGCTCGACATGTAATCCGCACGACGACGGAATCGGGCCTATGTGGGGCCGGGAACTGGACTCAGTAGATCCATGGTCCAGACCACGTCTTAGTCAAGGTGATTTACGTCGCTCTGGTCAACCCCGGTAGTATCGGAGGCCAAGTGGTCGGCGTTCTTTGAATTTTTATTTAGACAAAAATTTCCCCAGGCCACGCACGTTGCCCAGTGTCGAAACAACACGCAAGTTCGACTTGTGTTTTTGGCGTTTGTTACACGCGTTCATCACACGGTTCTATTATCTGACACATCTAAGAGTAGTGAGTGTATTTAGAGCTTTATTAATGAGTTTATTTTCGATCATTTAGTTCAAATGTAACTTTGTTTTGACTTGACTAAATTGAACGTATGATAACAGTAAAATCAAAAGTGAACCCCAATTTTTAAGCAGGATATTTAACCAGTGATTTAACAAATGCGATTAATAATTAAATTTGTGTTTAAGAAGTTGACAATGGCACCGCGGGGATTAAGCGCAGTTACAGAGGTTCGCGAAAGTTTGGATCGTCAATTTCACAATGACGTAAACCGCTTGACTTATTCAAAAGTAAGTTTCCTTCCAATTCATAAGCCGACAAGTTCAATATTGTTCAAACGCTGCTCTATGCATCAGTTTTGACATTTGGTGACTCGAATCAGCTGTAATCAGCACTCTATCGTGCCCTTTTCAGTCAGTCATGGCAAAAGCCAAACGTGCGCATGATGTGGTCGATCGGCTCAAAAAGGTTTTCTAACTACTACCACCACCATAAAATTACGTTCTTCTCTGTCAACATCTTGATCTCGTCCTCTCTTCTTCAAGGATACGTACAAAAACGTGCACGTCATCCAGGAGCGCAAGTACGAGCTGCGCGCATTGACGAATAGACTTGACTCGCTGTTGGATCGGCCCGATATTGACGAGTTGAATGAGGACTACGAAACGCGACAATCGAAGTGGCTAATGGATATGGCGGTGAGAGTTCAAATAAAAGCGACCTTTTTTCTTAAGTCCCGTTGCATCCCGAAATAGATATTAACAGTTTCGAATATCACACCCCCTAATTATGATGCTATAACCGAATTCAGGTCTAGCTGGAAACTAAACTTCAAAGTAAAACATATTTAGTGTCAAATACACACGGCGCTTGATTAATTGCCGAAGCTTTTTTCGATTCGGCTTACGTTTTTTTAATAAGACGGTCAACGCCCATATTCGCGTACATTTATTCGTGTACCGATATGTGTGTGTATGACTAACGGAACAGAAAATGAAATAAAAATACGGGCTTTGCTTATAGTTAGTTTACATTGATATACAACAATATACAATGTACGCACTCACTCGTCAACGACAAATGTCTACAACAACCATTACTATGGAATCGTAAATTTTAGGTTTAAACCGTTGAATGAGGCCCCCTTTAAAGTGACCCCTTCAAAGTTTGTATTTTGATGGGGACTTCTAAATACTTGAACAAGTCGACCTAATAACGGATTTAGCACATGGACGATTTGTTGACACTGCGGCGTCGGGAAAACAAGTGATTCAGCTGTTCGTTTCAAATAAAGTATAGTGTGTCACAAAAAATATGCAGTAAGCCGCACACATGTCACTCAGTTTAGTCTATACTGTGTCGTTACGTGACGAGTTTAGAACGAATTGACAAAGTAAGTAAGACCTTCACCTTGCGCGTGGATCCAGTAGAAAATGTTTGCAACGTCAATGTAGTAATCACTGTCACATTATTTGCATTTATATATTTACTGATGTTTTGGATGAGCTGATCATTAGTGGCGCAGATTGGGGGTAAAGATTGGACTCGCTGGGAGCTGTGGCCCCATAGCCGACCCCTATTTGCAGTAAATCCTGTTGACCTTTCTCTCAGCTCAGCCAAAGTGTTCACTGTGTTGGCTGGCTTGGGGAATATTGCCGATTCAGATAATCCGTAATCCTACGCGGAGTCGACTATCAGATCATATTCCTCGAAATTAGAGTCAAGTTAGCAGTAACAAGTTCGTCGTGTTGACAACATCAATCTTGTGTTGCTAAGACACCGCAGCACAAGTCTTGTATCAACCTCTCTCTCACTGCTGTGTTCAACTCCTGTTCATCTTTGGAGTGATATACAATTAATCTGTGACCATTTTGCTAAAAAAATGACAAGAGCTGGAACGCGAAACCATTGGGCCGTCAACGAGGTCTACACGAAGCAACGTGATCAGTTTATGAAAGATATTGGACTTTTGTTTGGGGTTTTGGCTTTTTCATTCCTTTCTTAGTTACTTTCTCCTTCTCCAAGTTCGTGAGAAACGGCATGTTCTAGTGAATATGGCTGGCGCTTTTATCTTACTTCCCCCCGTTTCAATACCCTACTCGACCACAGTCACGATCATCCAAGCTCGATCACACATTGAGCAACACGTACTATCAAGCGCGCGATCTCAAAAGTTATTCAAACAACTTCAACTATGTCCTGCATGATAAACGCAATCAAATCAAGGAGCTCCAGAGCCGTCTGTATGAAATTGGGGAAATTGTGTTCTAACTAATGTCGTAATTATCATGTCAACTAATTTGTGTCTTTTTCCCGTTATGCCCTTCATGCTTGAAGGTGCACTACACACAGTTAAAACCGCTAATATGATCGGCCTACCCTGGCCACATGTAATTCACTTCTCGGTCAAGGTATTGGCCAATTGAGAGTCCTTTCGCCTAACTACTTGGTTCACAACCCAAGATGGCCAACTTTTGAGTTTGGCACCGCAAATAAGGCGGTTCTTGCACTCTTTTTGAGCGAGATCGTGACAAACGTGAAAAATAGAGCACGTCTTTGAAAAGAGACCGACCCGACATTGACGAGATGAACGAGGCCTTTGTCAAGCGCGCGTCGACCTCTAAGTGGGCATCATCAATGAAGGTGAGTCTATAAATCCACTCGATCACTCTCTGGGCAGGATTCGTCAAAACCAAAATCCCCGGAGGTGATCAACACACTCTAAATTGATGCTCATTGTTACCTTATTTGATATAGAGAGCCGTATATTCGGACACCAGGTCTAAGCTTTACACTAATTTCATGCTCACACGGCGACGCCAACCCAAAGCTAATATGATTTTGGGGCGTTATATATATTTGCATGGAACACTCTGAGCGCGCGTTTTGTTAGACGCTTCCCAGATTTGAACTTCTTGCTTGTTCAGTACATGGATCAGATTCAATCCGAATGTAAGACGAAAGTCTTGCCGGCAGGCGTCAAAATTTGATCAACCATTGAGTCAAGTATGATAAAAAACAATTAAACCATATTGACAGACATTATCATGTCTCACTGTACACTTACTGTGCCCTCTCTCACTATCTATCTATTCTCGTCAATCAAAAATAAATCAATCAAAAACGGTAAAACAAAACGAGAAACAACTAGCGAGAGAACGGTCCCTAAAAGACCTTACACTTGACGTCATCATCCACGACATCAATATCGTCGTTGTCCAACGCATTGGGTGTTGATAAATGAGCCTAAGTCCAAAGTTTAGGCGTTAAAATGATACAGATAAGGCCCAGACAAAAACTGAGTTGAGTCAAGCGTTCGTCGGCGTTGTTTGTCCAAAAGCAACAAAAAAATCGGGCCACATAGAGGTATCAGCCTGTAGTGTCAAAATAAAAACGACTTTCTGAGTCAGTTTTAATTATTCATTATTGCTCTGTCAGAGACAAAAAAGAAAAGGCGAGTGAGAGAGAGGGAGGACCTTGGGGGTAGGTTGTCCATCCAGGTACGGGACCAATTCGGAAGGTGGCCGTCGATGAAAAGCCGCTTTTGTTTAATTTTTCATTGTTTCAATATCTCAACTGTCTTTAAATTTAAGATCACGGCAATAAAGAACGAGTCAGCAGAGTCGAAAATCAAGACACAAAAATCTTTTGACAGCCTAACTCGACTCTGACTCTGATTTTTTTTGTTTAGCCAATAAATCGAACCCAGAAAAAAATTTACCAAAAAAAAGAAAAGAGTAAACCCGAACCAGGGCGAACCGTACCGTGCGCTAAGTAGAGTACAGATCCAACACAAAGGTCCTATCAAAGATAGAGAGCCTGACCACATGTTCCATGTAGAATTGCCGCCCCGACCGCGACCCAATATCCCAAACGAACATTGGTAATAGCTAAATATATAACAATTGCTTACGTCAAAGTCTGGTTTGGCGGGTTGTGTTAGCTCCAATTAGAGATTTGAAAAATACTACTAATCGTACTTGGACCTTATTGTTGACACAGCACCCAGAAAAAGAGCCTTTTTTGGCCAGAAAACTATATATCATTATACAATTGATTTTCTTCTTCTTTCTGTTCAACACACACACACACTCGATCGACACTACAGATAAAAAGTTAGAAATCGTTTTCGTGCCTCGTTTTCATATAAAAGAGAGAGAGAAGCCGCCGAAACATCGTGACCAATGTTTCCGCAGTGGCGCATACGCACGGATGGAACATTGTGTATTCCACCTTTTTGCGTGCGCGGTGATACCGACAGCCTCACCGACCCGGCGGTTACACTCACGAAATTCTGATCCGGGCCCACACATTTATGTATATATACC
This sequence comes from Oikopleura longicauda, assembly GCA_004367895.1. Classification (NCBI taxonomy): domain Eukaryota; kingdom Metazoa; phylum Chordata; class Appendicularia; order Copelata; family Oikopleuridae; genus Oikopleura; species Oikopleura longicauda. The sequence continues at coordinate 1,601 of SCLD01095321.1, read as the reverse complement.
GTTCGACTTAAAACTCGTCACATCAAATCATGCGTTAAAATGGGTGTTAATGAGCCGCATGTAGAGACCGGTATTGAAGACAGCGAGAGGCTCCCAAGAGGAAAATAGGGGACTAACCTTAACCTAGTCGGCCCTGTGTGTGTGGTCAGGCAATGGTGACAGAATAATGTGGAAATGTATAGAAAAAAGAGTTTTTTATCTTAATTTAGATTGACATAAATGGGGCAACACAATAAATGCTCAAGCCGACCCAGTATGATGCCACAAAAGTCATTGTGAAGTCTGGTGAATTGTTCAACACGTAAGTCGATTAAATCAAATCTTCTTCTTCATCATCATCATCTGATTAACTACCACAGATCGGCTGGTAATACGACAGAGACGGCGTCTACGACTATCACTGTCAATAATGATCACATTCTCAAGACACTCTATATTTCCGTTTTCTTCTGTTCCCTCTTTATCTGCATACTCATCATCTCGTACTTTGCCTGGACGTGCTCGAAACGTCAAAACGAACTCACGTTTGAATATCTGGTCGAGTCCGATCGGTGAGTCTCCTTAATTGAGCGCCATGCTTTTTCAAGTTGCTGAATTATAATGAATAATTATGCTGAAATGCAAACGCTTACTGCCTGGGCAGTGGTGATGATTGCGCACTAATGACCCATTTAATTAGCTGTACTAATTAACCCTATGTTCAGCTCATCAACAAGGGGCACAGCAGCAGCAACAGCAACAACGGCCACGGCGGATGGCAACAGTAGTAGTGATCACGTAAGGGCAAACGCACGGATCATTCAACATCAGTCGCGCTCCCGTCCATCATCGATTCGTCTCCCTCCCCCGCCTGCTTCTTCCTCCGCAACTACTACCACTACTACTACCACTACAACAACAACAACTCGAACACATGCACAGACCGAAATTTAGCTTTAAATTAAAATAAAATAATTTAAATAATAATTTATTATTTACAATAGTTGTCAGTCACAGCATGCAGCTCGGGATAGTAGGCATAATTGGCCAGTTGCGGCGCCTGCTCGAAACACAACATCGCACCGTCATACAGCTCACAGCGCTCTGTCTTGTAGTCGCCCCCGCCGCCAACAACGAGGAACATGCGCGTCGAAGGCATATGGATTACATTATGTGCCGAGCGTGCCACGTTCAATGTGCCGACTTAAAAAAAAACTTTAGAGTACAATATTTATTAGTTTGTGTACCTTGTTTCCACTGTCGCGAGTACTGATTGAAACTGGCAATTGTATTTATCAATTCTTTTTTCGAGCGACCGCCAAAAACGTAGAAATTGTCATCGTAAAATGTCACGACGCCATAGTGAATGTCCTCGTGGAACGGGTAGTCTTGTTGTTGCTCCCAGCTCAGCTCGTAACTGTCGAGCAGCTCAGTGTGGGCATGATCCGGGTAGAAATTGCCAAGTGCCATCACATGCGCTATTGTTACGTTATCAAATAAGAAATCAAATCTAAAAACTTACTTCGTGAGGCGCCAACTCGGGTGCGCTCATGCTTATAGTACGATTCGCCAATGTCGGTAAACGTGCCCAGTGGTCCACCGGTCGTCATTTTGCATCGTTT
>SCLD01095310.1:0-11789 GCA_004367895.1 Oikopleura longicauda | reverse complement strand
CTCAGTGGTGTTGAGGAGAGGACGGATTTTGAAGAGGAGCTTCTGCCATTCCCAGTCCTTGAGAATGGAGAACGCTCTCCAGTTGGATTGGATGACAACTGCGCCGTCGCGTTCCTTGATCGTCTTCAAGAACTTTTCACGCGATAAGTTAAATCGCATACGGGTCTGCAAGGCAGTCAGGATCTCGGAGATACGAGCATCGCGCATATCTTCCAATTGGCCGATGATACCGGCCTTGAAGAAGAGTTTGGTGTGACCGAAACGGTACAGCTCGGGATTGACTTCGGTCAATGAAGCGATCAATTTTTCGCAGGCCTTCTTGGGATCAATGAAACCCTTGGGAATGACGTTGGGGTTGAGGATGACGTAACGCTGCTTCCACTCGGCATACTCGACACGAGAGGGGAAACCCTTACGACAGATACGGATACCTTCCAAGACACCGTTACAACGGAGCTGATGAAGGACCAAGTTATTGTCCATGTAACCGGCCTTCTTGATCTCGTTGGGAATGATGCAACGGACAAAGTGAGGCTGAGTAGCGCGCAAGTTGGTCATCAGACGGCCCAATGACTCTCTGTGAAGAGAAGACACAGTCTGGAAGGAACCACCCTTCTGGCGCTTGCCCTTACCACCCTTGGCGGCGGCGGCGGCATCATCGGCACCGACGTAAGTCGACCAGATGAGCTGGAAGGTCGGGATGGTGGACTTCTTGTACAACTCGACGACGGAGCCGTTCAAGGGATCCTTGTTCTTGGTGAGCCAATCAGTGACGTTGTAAGCGACGGTACCGGCATAGTGATACAACTCGAAGTGAGCCTCGAATTTGCCTTGCTTCTTGACCTTGCCGAACGCCGTCGACTTGCCCAAATGTTGTTTGAACATTTTGTCCTTGTAGGTCATGTCAGTACCCTTGGGGACCATGCACTCCTCTTCAAGAAGAGAGAAAATGCCAAGGGGCTTTTCGATCAAATCAAGTGAAGCTTGGAGATCCATACCGAAATCGATCATGACCCACTCGATACCTTCCTTCTTGTACTCCTCCTGCTCGAGGACGAACATGTGATGGTTGAAGAATTGTTGGAGACGCTCGTTGGTGTAGTTGATGCACAACTGCTCAAAGGTGTTGAAGTCGAAAATCTCGAAACCGGCAATATCGAGCATACCGCAGAAGAAGCAGCGTGGCAAATCAGTACCCAAGGCACGATTGATGACCTTGACCAAGTGATCGAAGAGACGACCGAAAGTGGCCTTGGTGATGGCGGATAGACCGTAGTAACACTGGTCGACGGTTTGACCCTTTGTGACGTACTCAGTACCGACCTTGACCTTTGGCGAGCACATGGCCTTGAGCCACTCGTCAGATTTGACACCGTAGAGGAAGCCGAGCTTGTCAGCGGCATCAGTTCCGTCGGGCTCAGCCTGCTCCTCACGGGGCTTCTGCTTGAAGGCGATGTTACCGGAGTGCATGATACCGGCTGTGATTTTCCAGACGGCGTTCTTCTCATCCTGGTTGAAGCCAAGAATGTCGAAGGACTCATCAGTAGCGTCCAACTCTTCTTTGTCATCAATAGACTTGACCTTGATCTCACCCATGGAACAGAACTTGTAGTCATATGGATCAGTCGAGATCATGCACATCTCGTTGATGTCGGGCTTGTGGCCAGTACAGATCTGGTAGAAGACGTGGAAGCAACGCTCGGCCTTCAGCTGGAAGGTGACGCGGGACTTTTCCAACAAGTAGGTGTCGATATCACCAGACGAGAGTTTACCACTTGACTGGAAGTGAATACGGATGAATTTACCGAAACGCGACGAGTTATCGTTACGAATGGTCTTGGCATTACCGTACGCCTCCATACAGGGATTGGCAGCGACAATCTGATCCTCGAGGGTGCCACCACCGCCAAGCTTGGGTGCATCACCGCCACCGGGACCACCAGCGGCGGCGACAATGGCGAAGTACTGGATGACACGCTTGGTGTTGACAGTTTTACCAGCACCAGACTCACCAGTGATCAACATGGACTGATTCTCGCGATTTCTGAGGTTCGTGTTGATAAGTAGGTTGCTTTACTTTTGAAAACTTACCTCAACATGTCGTTGTAAGCGTTGTCAGAGACTGAGTAGACGTGGGGCGGCATTTCAGTCTTACGCTTGTTCTGGTAGCAAATGACAACGTGGTTGTCGTAGACGGGAAGCCACTTGTAGGGGTTGACAGTGACACAGAAGAGACCGGAGTAGGTGTAGATCAAGAACAACTCGTAGCGAGAGCGCAAGTTGTGGACGACGGAGGCCTCGGACAAGTAGGTCATGTTGGCCATGTCCTCGAGCAACTCGTACTTGGGCGGGTTCTGGGGCTCGACATCGTCGGCCTTGAAGAACTTGACTTTGCCATCGACAAGACGTTCGACCTCGACCTTGCCGTCCTTTTCTTCGCCGGTACGCTTACCCTTGGTGTAACCGGTCTCCGAGTAGGGGATCCAGCAGGCGGTGCGACCCTCGAATGGGGCATTGCTGATAAGTTTGAATAAGTCCGATGCCAATTGTTTTATTTAAAACTCACCGGATATCAATCAGCTTGAGGTTGTCCAAGCGGAGATAGATGGCGGCATTGCCAGCTGCTTCGGGATCCCAAAGAGCCATTTTTGATTTGTCTTAAAAGAATTTACTCCAATCCTGAAAAGTGAACTCTGAGCAGTTTACCTGTTTGAGAAACGGAATGAGGTTGAGGATAGGGCTGACATTCGCTTATAAAGGCGCAGTTTTAACACCATTTTCACTTGAAGAGGCAGCTGGAAGACAAACACTTTGAACGAACTGTGCAGGAAGAATGGCGACAGAATGAGTGAGAGCCGCTGAAATACCGTAAAAGGCTTTATGTAAGCTCAATACCGTTCAATATTTTAAACATATAGTATGAGTGTAGTAAGGCTTTTACGTGGCGCTTCTTAATGTTACCAGTCAACCAAGTTTGTCCACGTTACGTGGATTTCCTCTCGCGTTTCGTGGATTTCCTCTAGCGTTTCAGTTAACTGGGATAAAGTTGAACTTTCTTCCTCACACAGGTCTCAACACCCTGACAATGCTTACATTGAACTAGAAGATTTTGACACTGGAACACACTTCGGCGTAGAGCTTTATGTTTTTGGATATTACTCGGATTTTATTCAGGACGGTATGGGCCAACACGCATAAAGTTGGGGATGATGCAATGCGACATTTATAACTAAAGCAAGCGTATGATTAATGAGCTGGACTCAATAATACGGGCAGTTAGGGACGGGCCTGGGCGCGATTATCACACTTATTTTAAATCTCATTGTAACGAGGCGCTAATAATTGCGTTTTAACACAGACCACCGGCCGCTCATCTCTCTGTGTCTAAAGCCAAAATGTGAACACTCAAAGGGGCTGGGTGTCGACCTTTGAATTTGAACTTTGTTAATCATTGTGACAGATGGATATACGTTCGCCGTATTTTCAACATTTTTGTTGCTCGTTTACCCAGCCCAGACCATTTACCCGGCCATAATTAGGTTTTATTATGTCGGGCGGTGGTTAATCTATCAGCGGATTATCCGATATAAAACGACCATTTTTCCTGACAGTTATTGTTAGGACTCATGGGAGGGACACGCGTCGATTTGGGTGCTGTAAATCATCCTTGTGACAACTGCGCTATGATACAAGTTATCATTGAAAATAGTTTCTTTTCTATTTGAATTTATTCACCATAACAGTTTATGCGATCCCGCACTGAACATAATCAAATGGCGCTTCCATTGGACGGGGCAGCGCTCTTTCAGCTCGATCCAATTGATGAGAAACAGTTGAGTTTTGTTTTGAATGCGATAGTAGCGGCACTTGATCGCCAGTTGAGTACAGTTTAACTGCTTGGTTGAACTGGAGAGGGCGATAAGTAGAAAGATAAGATTCATAATTTTGTGTGTTACACAGTGTGTGTCTTGAAGCCAGTAGTTGATGCCTGTTATATGGGGCTTTTTTGAGTGGCGGTATTGGGCAAATGTACGACTTAGTTTCAATTAAAACCGGCGTATATCATGCGTTGAAAATAGGAATGGTGCGTGTTTAATCTCATTAAATCTCATAAAAGCGAGTTCCAATCGTAAGTTACCTAAGTAATTATATATTTGTAGTAACGGAGTATTAATACTTCAAGTGAAATCGTTTATGATTAGACAAGTGAGATTCTCAGATAGAATCACAATGGTATCATAACAGATGACATCTGCTCACCCAATGTCAATGTATCTCCTTGTGACGCCTGCCCGGTGTCATATTCAGACTTGATCGGCAAAACATAGTCATCAGTACATGGGACCAGATTTGACCAAATCATGACTAAAACGTGGAATAATGTATGTCTGGGCTTTGGTCTCTTCAAGTGCTAAGGCGTTGAAGAGTTCGCCAAAAAGTTCGACTCCTCACTAGAAGGTGATGAGGGGGAGATGGGGAAACAATTAAGCCCATTAGTGCGAAGGATGTCATCAAGGACTTCGCACTATTTCAGCAGATGGTGACATTTTTGAATTCGAGTTCAGGCTAAAGCTCATAAATAAGTCGCAAGATGTCATAAGTAGTCGAAACTGAGACATTGTATACGTTGATCAATGATCAACTCATATTTATGACCGATAAATTATTTCAACACTCTGCCCTTTTATAAAACTTTTTTCGAGTTTTTCAACTTTATATAGGCTCACATAAAGAATAACTGACGCTTTTATGATAATTTATGGCCCGGTGATCGTGTTACTTAAAATGCTCATTATCGAGAACATAAGCTCGGATGTGTACAGCTGTGAAGACATAATCAATAAATCCGTAATCTAGGTCCCTTGAAGTTTACCCCCGGATACCCGTCAATATCCCCTGTGTCATTATCATTGTAACGTCTACAGTATTAACTGAGATTTGCCCGATCGTAATCGAACACTTTAGTTCGAATAATGCGCGCCAATTTGCTTGGCTACGAGACCGGCGTTCGTGTATTTCGATACTGAGAGTACGCATTCTACGGTCAGTTAATTTTTAAGGGCCACACAACCTGTTTCATACAGATTGATTTTAAATGAAGCGAGAGGCTGTGGCGTTAAAAAGTGATTGATAAAAGTCTGTTACACTTTGGCGACTTTCTTCGGACTGTATATTGAATCGATTGTATATTCAGATTCAGGACCCGCGTCAAAAACGTCCTATACTTTGTATATCCCCCCGCATAGAGAGATTCTGCCATAAATTTGATAGAGGGGGCATACCTCACCAGGTAGTGAGGTCGTAACGGAAACTGTACTACTACTACAACTTTTTATCTAATGACAATCAAATACATTTGATTCGCGTCCAAAATCACTAAAAAAGTAAACACACACACACTCAACGAGAGTAGAGCCTAGAGTGTAGGAGAAATAGCAGAGAAAAATGGGAGCCGATCCCTTTAGTCTGGTGATCAAGTTCAGTCAGGATCTGTTAAAGTATTCAACACCGGCATCAGGAAGGGATTTCCACAATGATTTTAGGGACTTGTTTAATGACTCATCTTAAACCTAAGCTGTCCTCCATCGATCAAGTCTAAATCCTAACACCCAAGTACTATGGTGGACGACAAACTTCGTTTTCCGTGCCCTGGTCATTTTCGCACTTGGCGGGCCCATTTACGGTGACACGGAGCTCCTGTGTGTCAGCAGCAGTCCCGGGTGTCAACGCATGTGCAATAATTTCTATGCGCCCATGGTCCACACGCGTTTCTGGTCTTTTCAGTTCTTTTTCTGTTGTCTGCCGTCCTTTGTCTTCATGATGATCGTCACAAACTATGAAGCCCAATTGCAAAAGGTTCATACGCTTGAGCCAGATCCGGAAGATCCGCAATTGGCAATTTCGAACCATGCGACGTTGGAGTCGAACAATGCCAACAATAGCAATACGACGACATACACAAGCGATTACCAAACACTGCCACCAAATAAAACGTACACCCGGCTGCGTCAGAAAAAGGAGAAACTCGAATACAAAAAGAAAGAAAAACAGGTGACAGTACCGCTTGCTATCGTAAACATGTCGTTCGATCTATTATTACCTTTAAGTACACACCATGTCGATCGAATATGAACCTTGTCTATTAGAATTTTATTATGGTAGTAACTCGCTGACCTAATTTGATTTATATAAATTAGGTCAGCGTTACTACCATAATAGTATTCTAATAGACAAGGTTTATCTTATATATAAATTATATTCAGACGACCGGCGGCTTTGATAATAGGCCCGTTACCGTCATCTGGACGCCTACAATTCGCGCCTGGTTCTGTATTCAGGTAACGACGATAAGTCCGCATCTAACTAACTTCCTCTTTCAGCTTTTCCTGAAAATAATCTGCGAGTTTCTATTTGTCTATCTTTACTATCAACTCCAACGTCGCCAGGCTGACTTTGAGCAAGAGGCCAATCCCAATCTTCACTTCTTTAACACATGGACCGTCCCCTATACGTACAGTTGCACAATGAAAAAAGTTCAACAATACCAATCCGACTTTGACTTCAACGGCTGTCAAAATGAGGCAACGCTCTGCTGGGTGGCGCGGCCAACTGAGAAGCTGGTTATGATGTGGTATATGTTGACCATGTCAGTAGTGTCTACTTCACTAGGTGAGTTAGAAGAAAAAATTACTAATCCAAATTGTCGTCAAGTTGTCGCCGAATTCCTCTATGTCGTCACCAAGATCACCGTCAAATCACACAAGCGGCGAAAGCAGCGAAAGGCCGAGAAGAATCATTTGCGCGAGCAGTCGACGCCGAACAAACTTTTTCGTAGTGGATCGGCTCACTCTGTTCATAGGAAACGGGCGTTGTTTGATACGGGGGGCTTTACATTAAAAAGAGATTTGATATTTAAAAACGCAATACTAAAGCAAAAAATCAATCAAAGCCGACTCTGCGTTCAAAGCTGACTCAGCCCGTACAGAATAACCATGACAGAACCTGGTTTAATTTATGCTATTATCAACTGCTCAACATTAAAAATGACAGAAAACTGAAAAATTGTCGATTTATCTTTATTCATTATTTCGCTTAGTTGCCGACTGTTCGTTGCCAGGCGAGACACGGGGTGTGGTCCTCCTCGGAATAGTCCATGTCACCAACGATCAAGTGCGAGGCGATGCACTCCTTCATGTCTTTGTTGCCCCAGTCGACGCTATGTTTTTTTTATAGTTGAAAATAACAAATAACAACTCACTCTTCCAAACCGATCAGCTTAATGTACAGCTTGTCTTTTTTGGCGTTGCCTTCGTTGCCGGAAACGGCGGTGTTACTGATAATGAATTAAGAGATTTATCCTAACGCATCCTAACTAACCTCCATTGAACAACGTAAGCCGAATTACCGCCATCGTCCTTGTAGTAGCCTTGAACGTTCTGATAGGACGCCACCTTGTCCATCACATCGACGGTGATGGTGCCATCGGCCAGCTTCGCCAGGAAGTCACCGCCGCAATACTTGCGTGCGAAGAAGGCGGCACCATTGTACTGGCCAGTCGCCGGTCGCCCCTTGACATTGACACGGGTCAGCGTTGTGCGTTGACCGGCGAACATTGTCTTTGAGACGCCCCACTTGCCACGGTTGAAGTTGAAGTTTGTCGCCAAATCCTGATCGGGCTCGGCGCAGATTGCCTCCCAATCGGGCCCGGCGGTGGTGGTCGCCTCCTCGGTGGTGGGCTCGGGCGTGGTCGTTGTCGTCGTTGTGGTCGGTACTTAAGTGAAATTAATTCTCGTCCGTGGCTGGTGATCGGGATCGAGAGAGACAACAGGTTTTTTGGTGTATATCATGTAAAATCATTATCATCTTTTTGTTTTTTTTTCGCACACTTGAAAACTCAAAGTTTAATCTATCGCCCGTTGATAGATTAAATTTTCATTTTCTATATAATTTAACTTTTTTGACAGTGAAGGATGAGCACGCGCCTGACGCTGCTTCACCAACGATGAATACTGTCGAAATGTCAGATAAAGGGCGCATTCATTTGGCTTTTCCATTTCGGCGTCTTGTTAACGTCAACTTGATCGGATTTGAGTGAAACTGGATGGCTAGGCACTTCATTAGTACAGTAAACACTCGACACGGTTAACTGTTTTACTTTTTTCTTTCAACTGATAACAGACAAGAAACATGTGAGTCAGAGCAAGTCACGTTTGGTTTATTACAACGCACGCTTGCCGTAGACGATCATGTCGGGATGATCCGCGAGAAAACGCTCGTACGTATTTGGCATGGCATAGCCGGCGTTGTCACGCTTTGCCGCCGGTTGGAGACGTTGGGCTAGAAGTCATGTGAAGGCACGAAGTTAGAAATAAAGCAAATTTACTTACCAAATTTTGAACGTCCGTTGAACAAGTTTCGGAATGAGTCGAGATCCAGCGCAATTGTACGCGCTCCATAGCTGCTGCTGACGACAAAAAGAACGAAAAATAAAACCTGCATGGTGTGTTGTATCAAAGGAACCGGGTGAGACTTTGAGCCCGGCGCAGTCATTTATATAACAGTGCGAATAAAGCTTATTCACGCGAAAGCACTTGAAACGCATTTTGAGACGCTTTAATGGTGCTTTTTTAACCAACCGAAACGGCACTAAGGATGCACAGGAATGGCTTTTTAGACAGCCCCCGAATAAAGACATGTTCTAAAGAGGCATGTATACAAATTGTGTTTTAAACATGACTGACTACGAGTTACTGGGTCGACTCACTGTAATCGAGATGTGAGAATAGTTTATCAAAACAGTCACATTCACATTCATACACTTGAATCTTTGGGGGCTGTTTGCAACTCTCTAGTGAATTGAACTTGTATCCGCAATCGCCGCTCGTTTATTCCCCATCATGCAAATGGGTTTTTACATTCAGATTTAAGTTAAGTTTGAGCGAAAAGAGTTTAATGTTTTGAAATGCGCTTTGTGCATCTTTTTCTATACATTTGTGTGGCCCTGGCCGGTCATGATCATGATGGTCATGTTGACTTAGACGAGTTCGATCTGAGGAAGATGTTTGTAGATTTGAAAAATCAAGCGTTAGGATTGATGATACAAGTAAGAGTGAAAAGAGTAGAAAGCAAATAAAACCACTGCTTTTAAAGAAGGCAAACGGACTCAATCTATACAGGCTGAAGAATCCTGACATGAACGACGATAAGCATAAGCTGATTGATTTCCAACGTCAGATTTTGATTCACGAGCGAGAGCATGACAATCACAAGAAAATCTACTCAGACTTGATCAAGTCATTTGACAATTTGTATGATGAATAAAGACACGCCGAATCACGTGTATATTATCGGTGAATAAGACATTAGCTTCTTGATACGATTAATAATTGGGCGGTTTGCACGAACCCCTTGAATTACTCCTTGAATCACACTCATGCGTGTCAAGTGATGCCGCATATAAACGCCATTGACGCTTTGTCTAGCGAAGACAGCTGCAGTCGCTCGCATATGAAAGTATTGAACACATTTACCCTCATTGCCATGGTCAACTCTGCTCTTATACATCGAGATTTGAAGTCTATGGCGATTATGCTCAAAGATCGAGCACTTGAGTTTATGTTAAAGGTATTGCTCATTGTTGTGTTCATTGATTTCATTCATTTTAAGAAAGCAGACAGCATGGACCTGTTCAATTTGAAGCATCCGCATGACGACAATGAAGCGCCAGCTGAAGCGAAACTTGATTTCACACGTCAAGCTGAAATACGTGAACATGAGGAAGAGATAAACCATCTGTGGTATCAACAACTGATGAACTCGTTTGACGAGTTAAACGAAAACGCATTCAAATAATAACTGCTCGGCAGAGTTACACTGCCAAGTTAAAACCGGCCTGATCAGAACTGTTCGACGTATGCCGCTTGCTCCATTATTAATTTGGCCATGAGCTCTGCAGATTGTATATTGATATTGATTTGATAGCAAAACAAAGAAAAAACATTTCAAAGACATGAGACTTCACGCTTTTTTCTTCACGGTTTACTGTGCATTCGCTGTCGATGATAAAAAGGGTGCTCCTAATCCCGCGTTGCTTGACGTAAGTTGGCTTGTCTGAAGTGGTAGACACCAACAGACACCATTTTTAAGATGATTGATGTGATGAGCCTGGCCAATATGGAGCGCGCAATTGAAGAGTTCCAAAGTATTGACCATGCATTTAAAATTGACACGAATATGACCAGTGACGAATTGGGCGTCGCGCTGATGCGCAAGGCCTATCAGCTGGTCTATGCCGAGCTGTTGAGTGCATTTGTCAGGCCCCCATTCCGGGGGATCACACTTTTTAAACTTTATACCGTATTTGATCTAGTTTTCGGTCTCATTATCGATGAGTGCAACTGCAACATCATGTGATCCCGAACTGGCGCAGAAAACCTATATGACTACGAGGAGTAAACACGCACGTGCTGCACGCGCTAATAATAATAAATATACCATTTCTTCCTATTCATTTTTCATCATTATTTGCCTTCGTCTATATGTATCATGTATTGGGCGTGCATGTAAGTCTGTGTATTTGTTTCCGTGTTTTCGCTTCTATTTGTAACCATCAATATTTGATTATCATGATTTAACATCGCTATTTAAAGTCACCATAAACTCGTCACTTTTCCCAGAAAGACGAAAGAGTGCGAAAAAACAGCGATATGGCATTGAAAAAGATAATTCGGTTTTTGTGTTTCAGGTAAAACATTTATCAGCAGCAGCAATAGCAATGGTGTGACAAATTCGTTCAGTATGATAGCCACATTGACGACGGCACAGTTGTATGCGTCGCCAATGAAACGAGTAAGCGATCCGGACGAGCGGCTTAATGTGGTCGAGTTGATGTTCCCCGAAATGTTTACAAAGCGAGCGTCGTCATCATCAATCGGTATTGACAAGCGCGGCATCAATGGCAAACTGTACAGGATGTTGCATTTCAATGGGAATAACAGGCACGGTTTTTCTATTTGAGATATATTTCAAGATTTGAAACTTGCTCCTACTTTTAAGGTACTTTACATGGTACCCGGGAAAATAAAATACCATTTTGATAAACCACCGTTTTTAAAGAGTCTAAACCGGATTGCAACATGAAACCGAGTCCGTCACTTAAATATCTACTATTAAAATTCACCCTACTAACTCTATAATGCAAACTACACACTGATCAATAAAGATGAACAAGAAATTGTTGAACAAAAGCAAGTTTGTCGGCACTTTCTCTCGTCATCTACGGGTTCTATTTAGAATTGCGTAACCGCCACGACCGCTCAATCGTGTCCTAACAAACATGAATTTAGCATTAATTTATGTACGGCAAGTGTCCCATCTCCACATAAGATGTAAGTGTGCTACGAGACGCTCAGCTCGGCGGCTGCTCAGAGCCGAGATAGAGTCATAAAGGGGCGACAAACACACAGTGAAATGACGAGTACAATGAAAATGATGTATTTGATGAAATTCGAGGATAATATTCCGGTCACCATGGTGAGTCTGTTCTCTCAATACACTGGGAGTGAAAGCCACAGAAGCAGGTGTTTTCGCAGCACTTCAGATGGCTACGGCCAAAGTTCAGCCGCTACTTAATTGACGTAACCGTTTCGCATAACCGTTCTCGAAGGCAACAGCCCTCAAAATGTAGGCTGAACTCTGATATCGTGAGACTTATTGACACTGGTCAATAAATTATCGTCAGATTAGGCGCGCACCGAGTCTGAGACACAATGGTGACCCGGTGATAGACT